>KQ999326.1:3506-24873 GCA_001598015.1 Dorcoceras hygrometricum | reverse complement strand
ATCGCCATGGATTTCGTGACTCATCTACCTCGATCGAGTAGGGGATGCGATGCGATCTGGGTTGTGATTGATAGACTCTCGAAGTCAGCCCATTTCATTCCCTATGATGTGAGGTGTTCGATGAAAAATATGGCGAAGTTTTACATTGACCATGTGGTTAGATTGCATGGAGTTCCGGTTTCGATAGTGTCCGACAGAGATCCGAGGTTCACTTCCCGATTTTGGAAGAGTCTGCAAGCAGCAATGGGTTCGAGATTGGCGATGAGCACAGCCTATCACCCATACACAGACGGACAGTCTGAGCGGACTATCCAGACTTTAGAGGATATGCTGCGAGCAGTAGTGATGGATTTCAGCGGTGGCTGGCAGGATTCGCATTCCTTGGTAGAGTTTTCGTATAACAACAGGTACCAAGTCACTATCGGAATGGCTCCGTTTGAGGCATTGTATGGTCGAAAGTGCAGATCCCCGATTTGTTGGGAAGAAGTTGGCGAGAGACAGCTTTCTACACCGGATTTTGTTCAGCACATGAAGGATCAAATTGACTTGATTCGGAGTAGAATGAAAGCTGCCCAAGACCGTTTCTCTAGCTATGCGAACCGTAGACGTCGACCGTTAGAGTTTGAGGTTGGCGATCGTGTGTTTCTCAAGATTTCTCCTTTCAAGAGCGTGATGAGATTCAGATTTAAAGGAAAATTGGCTCCCAGATTCGTTGGTCCCTTTGATATTATCGAGCGGATTGGACAATTGGCTGATAGACTGAGGCTGCCCGAGGAGTTAGCCGCGATGCATGACATGTTTCATGTGTCAATGTTGAGAAAATATGAGCCGAATCCGTCCCATGTTTTGAGAACTGACGAAGTTGAGCTGGATTCTGCATTGAGTTATGTTGAATATCCGGTGCAGATCTTGGATAGGAAGGAGAAGCAGCTGAGGAACAAGATAATCCCGTTGGTGATGGTCCAATGGAGCAAGCATGGCCGAGAAGAAGCGACCTGGGAAGTTGAGGAGAATATGAGACAAGATTGGCCTCATCTGTTTGAGCACTGATCGTGCAACATTTCCAGGTAAATTTGTGGTGTTAGCTTCGAATTTGAGTAGCTGCTGGTGTTGAATTGCATAATTGATTGTTTTTCTTCCCTGAGTTTGCCTTTGATTTCGAGGACGAAATCTCTTAAGGTGCGGAGAATGTGAGGATTGAGAATTTAGATTAGTGATTAATTGTTTTGATTGGGATTACTCACGTTTATTTAGAGGATTATGCGAAAGAAATATGGTTCCTGCTGATTCATCAGCCACAGCGCTAGTTTAGGAAACGAGAAATATCGATTTTGGAGAAGTCAACGCTGGTCAACGGTACTGTAGCTACCTGCTGGTGTTTGCATCGGTAGGGTGAAGTAGGCGTGACGCGTTGCATCTGCTGGTTTTAGTTCGGCTGTGTTTGCATGCGTCGTCGTTTTGTGAAGCGTCTATTTCGCACGTAGTGACCAGCTGCGAGAGTTTTCCTTGTGCATCTGCTGGTTTTGTAAGTGCATCGGCTGGATTTGTTTGTGTAGGCGCGGCGATGTTTTTTGATTAAGTTATGACGCTGCGTTTTGGATGTTGTAGCTGGAACCAGCGGTTGGTTGTTTTGAAGAGATCTGCTGCCTGCTGATTTAGCGCTACGGCGTCGTCTTGTTTAGTTGGAGAGGTGTCGTTTCGAGATTTTAGTTTCGCATTCAGCATTTGATTGCTTCTGCTGGTTTTTAACGAAGGGAAAGGTCGATACCTGCTGGTCGATACCTACTGGTCTTGTCGACTGAATTGCTGATCAGCAGATGTTGGATTTTTGGAGATTATAAATGGAAGTGTCGCTCGACACTTAGAATTATTTTGAGCCAGATATTTCTTATCTCCTCTTTTCCAAACCCTCGAAGTAGCTACTGTTCACCGTCACTTTCAATCGCCATTTTCCGTCGATTCCAGCTTCTGCTTTTGACGTTCTTGGTGGCGCTGGATTCCCCTTGATTAACTCTTTCGTTTGCTACCCATTTCGAACCCTTAATCAGTGCTGGAGGAGGAATGCGAAGTTGCCTTGTGTTTTCGTGTCGTGAGATTTGCGAACCCTCTGCTAGCCTGAACGTTTGGGTGAGCAGTCCTTTGTATTTCGAGATCTGTTTTAGTAGTTTAAGCCTGCGTAGAAGTGTAGAAATTGGATTAGCTTCTGGCAGTAGGTTTAACGTGATTATGATTAGAATTGAGCTAAGATATTAGCTATGTTGTAACAGATTTCAGCTTTCAGGAAGTTCCTGCTGCGTGAATTGAACCAGGAGAAATCTGTTAGGTAAATTGAGGAAGAGAGGTACGAATTGAGCAGCCCTTAGCAGCTTTGAGCTTGAACATGTCTATAATTTGATGTTGTGAAATCTGTGGCTTTACTGTTATGTGCCTACATGAACCAGTTGCTGTTTTTGGTTGAGTATGCATACTGTTTTTACGTTTAGGCATTTTATGTATTGAGCATGGATATTGAATGGCATTCATGCATACATCTTGAGCCTGATTTACAGATTTGATTTGACAACCTGATTGGGTGCCACGTTGTGACTGGTCGACGGATTGGTCGTGCCCGAAAAGTCCAACGCTATCGTCGGAGCGGTGACTACCGGATACGAGTGTCTACCGCCGAGCTATGATGTGCTGACGGGCCCCGATGATCACGGACCGATGATTTCCCGGTTGATAGACCGTGGTATAGAGGCGACATGATATGATTTGCCGGTTGTTACACCGGTCTAGATGACTGATTTCCTTTGACAGCCTTATGCATTCATAGCATTGATTTATAGCATGTTGCATGTTTATCTGCTTTGATAGCTCTTCGTACTGAGGCTTGACCTCGTACTTGTTTCCTGCTTTTGTTTTTGGTTGGGTCTGTGTTGCCCATTTGCAGGAACTACAGGTAACCAAGCTGGACCGAGTGGAAGTTCAGCTGGTCGATCCCCGCGTCCCTGAGTCCCAGTCTATATATGATATGTATTGAACCGTGGGATGCCCCGTGTTATCATGTATTGGGGATCTGTATTTGATTGATATTATGTTGTTACCTGTTGTGTTGGAGTTTGAGTCAACTCATATTTTAATTATCGCTATTTTGAATGTATGATTTGAAGTTCAGGCCCATTGTATTTCGAAAAATTTTTAAGCCCTGATTTTAAACTTCCGTGTTTATGTGCTTATTATGTGTTAATTGTTAGTAATTAGCACGGGACCTGAGAGATTTCTAGATGGCTGTTATGCATCGATGTGGAGGTTGCGGTGTGCATACGTGATTTCTGTTGATTGTTTAGCTGTCCTGTTATGCATACATGCATTTCCCATATTGCATTCATATTGTTATTGCAGCCATTGTGCTTATCTTGTATTGCTGTTGTTGATTCTTACCAGGATGCGAGGGCGAGCGGTAATACCGCTCTCTCATCTCCCTGCTTGGATCGTTAGCCACCATGCGCCGAGTGGTTAGCTACCACAGTTCATGGGCGAGGCAACGGCAGGTCGAGTTGTTTGATGCATCTGGTATTCGGGTGTTGTATCACGGAGAGTGGCTCATTACCACACTGTGAACACACCCCGGTGGCCACTGTTGTTGCAGATTCTTGGAGCTGTGCTTGAGTTCCTTAGCTCCCTTGTTGGTTGAGCCTTCCGTTGTTATTCGGTGTCTCGTGCATAGCATTTGCATTTTATCTTATGCATTCTTTTGCTATATTAGTTTCTCTCCGTACTGGGGTTTGACCCCATGTCCCTCTGGGGCTTGGTTTGTTTCCTTGTTTGTGTTGTTTTCAGGAAACCCAGGTTTTACAGCTGGTTGTGGCTTTAACCCAACTGGTGGTGCCCCGGAGGTGGTGCCCCGGAGGTGGTTAGCGTGTCCCAGTTGCGTATAGCATATAATATATATGTATCAGTTAGCCAGGGGGATGCCCTGCGCTTCGTTATTGTATCCCATAGTTGGAGTTTGATACATGTTTTCGTTGGATGTTGTTATGCTATACTGTTTCTGTTGTGGTTGGATTTTAAACTGGGTTCGTATTTTGAGTATTATTGTATTTTAAATTATATGTTTTTAAACCGTCAGGCCTAAACGCGAAAATTTACCCGCTTTTTGATAGCTTCAGCATGTGTTTGTATGATTTTACTCTGTATAGAGCACGATGCCTGACAAAGGTGATGAAGTATGTGTGACCGTACTTAGTACCAATGCTAAGTGGGCCACACACATCAGTATGGATCAAATCCAAATGGCCTTCAGCACGTTCAGGCTTGCCCTTGAAGGGTTGTTTAGTCATTTTTCCCTTGAGACAAGATTCACAAGTCGGTAGGAGTTACATCTGATGTATCAAACATGTCACTCCTAACCAACTTGTTCATCCTACTTAAGGAAATATGACCTAGCCTAGCGTGCCAAAGTTGTGCCGGGTTTAAGCTATCGTTTTTCTTTTTAATTGTTGTTGTATGTGTTTCCACATCGCGAGTTGGAACTTCTTTTAATTTTAAGGTGCATAGATCGTTTTTGCGTTCCCCAATTCCAATCAAACATTCATTCTTGTATATATTGCAAATCGAATTAGCAAAATGACAAGAATATCCATCACTATCAAGCATAGAAACAAAAATAATGTTCTTTATTAATTCGGGAACAAATAAAAAGTTTCTCAATAACAACTTAAAATTTGAAGACAGAAATAAGTAAACATCTCCTATAGCTACAGCAGCAACCCTTGCTCCGTTGCCAAGCCTCAAGTGGGTCTCACCCTCTCTAAGACGTCGGCTTCTTGTCATTACCTGCAAATCATTGCAGATATGAGATCCACATCCGGTATCAAGTACCCAAGAAGTCGAACTAAGAGACATATTTATTTCAATGTAGAACATACCCTTTGCAGTTCGGAGCTGCTCGAGATAATCCTTGCAGTTCCTCCTCCAATGCCCAGGCTTGTGGCAGTGGTGGCAAACATCCTCAGTCTTGTTTGGCTTTGAAGCCTTTGTCTTTGGCTTCTTGGTGGGCTTTTCCACCTTCACAGGGGCAGAACGTTTCTTACTCTTGCGTTTGGGCCCCTTCTTCGTAGAGGAAGAAGTGCCCATAAGGAAGACGGGCTTGTCCTTCTTTATGGTCCCCTCGAACACTACAAGCATGTTCACCACCACTTCAAGGGTGGCTTCCAGCTTGTTCATGTTAAAGTTGACCACAAAGGGGTCGAATGCAGCAGGAAGTGAGAGGAGAAGCAGATCCACTGACAGCTCATGTGGAAGCGTGATACCAAGGCTCACTAACTTTTCAATGAGCCCAATCATACGAACCCCATGCTCGCAGACCGAAGTCCCATCGCGCATGCGGCTCGTCATAAGCTCCTTCACAGTATTGAACCTCTCAGTCCGAGAGTTCTCCCCATAAAACTCCTTGAGATGAAGGTGTATGTCAACAGCATACACGGTCTTCTCAAAGCGCCGCTGCATTTCTTTTGACATCGATGCCATCATATAGCCCCGTGTCTTAAGCTCATCATCCCACAATTTATTCAGCTTGGTCAGCTCCTCAGGGCTGATGTCGGCAGGGGCTTCCTTCGGAGGGCTCTTCTCTAACGTGTAGAGAAGCTTCTCCGAAGCCAATACAATATTGAGGTTTCGAAGCCAGTCTTGGTAGTTCAGACCAGTGAACTTGTTGCTATCCAGTATAGCAGCAAGTGGATTTTTGATCGAAGACATTATATGAGAAGTTTATACTGAAAAGAAAAACAGACATGCATTGCTAACTATTCATGAAAAACCCTAAGACATAAAACAAGGTCATTTAGTTTTATGAATTACCCTCCCACTATTTTAATGATTTCATCACCCTCTAATGAGATCGAGAAAGCAAGTTCCCTTAGTGGGTACACAGAGTCCAATCAAGAAACCATGGTCCCGAATAATATCAGCCAACCATGACCCTTGAAAGGTAGAGTCCAATTGCACCAGGTGCAACCTCCATGTATATACCTCACGTCCAGTAAGGGCCCAATAATATGACGCCGATTACTATCACGTGTCAAGATGACCCATCAATGTTGAGCTGTGAAGGACGTCCCCTTAACGTCCCCAATAATATGAGCCAACGTTAAAGGGAGTTCCAACCAACTCACAGCGAGTGTCAATGACATGTACAGCTTTCCGGCATACATAACCCCTTCAATAATATGAGTCGGGCCATGTATACGGGTAGCATCGACGTGCACTCATTGTTGATGGAAGGTAGGAAAATTTAAACAGATTTAAATTCACTTAGTTTATCGAATAAACTTTTAATCTTGATATAAATTTTAAATCATATTTAAAACGAGGGATTTTAATTTTGAAAAATCGGTCTCATTAATTTTAAATCACAATTTAAAATGCGGATTCAACAAACATATATCGCATATATAAAAATTTGGGATGATCGATAGCGAGAGCTATGCGGTCCGTGGTTGTCAATCACGGACCTAGGTCCAGTCCTAGGTGAAATTCAGTATGCAATGCAATCCTATTACATTTGCTTCCAGTTTTACAAATCTTCGGTCTTCAATATCTTTGATCATCATCTCCACCATCTTCAAAAGGCCTCCCACTAAATCTAATATTTACAATTAAATATCCATGACACGTTGGGATACTTTTAAAGAGGTGGGAACGGGCCATAAACCAGGCCCACTTAGAAATAATATGAACAATATTACAACCAAAATTTGTAAAACCAAGCATACACCTAACACATTGGGCACGGCTCTCGATCATCCCAAAAATACAATCAATTTAAATAATTGACATAAATAAATAATCAAATCAAATTTGACAATTTCCCAACAAAATCATATTTTAAATATCAAATCATAATTTAGTAATAAAATCATATTTCGTCAATTTTAATTGCATCAAATTGGGCTTGAAACAATTTTAGGCCCAAAATCTCAAAAATTCCAAAAATCAATTTTGGTCCGACCAAAATGGCCCAATATCAAAATTGGCCCGAAACCCCCTCGGGCCGCTCGGGACAGACCCGAAACAAACCCTAGAAGTCAAAACAGACGTCACAACGCCGCCTCAGGTTCGTCGGACGGCGGTGCCGGCCGCCTGCACAGCGTGCGGCACACTGCCGCACACTTTGCGAGACCCTTCGCGCACACCGCGCGCAGGTGGGTGGCAGGTGGCGCACGCCACCGTGCGGTACAATCGCGCACGGTGGCCGGCCATCGGCACTGTAGCTGCGTGCAGCTACAGTGCCGCTATGCGCACGCTACAGTGCCGTCGTGCGCACGATACAGTGCCGCAGTGTTTTTTTTTTCCGAAAAGTTGTGATTTGATGCAATAAGGCACAAAGTATGTATTTATAGATCCGAGCCTTGGATCTGATACCACTGTTGGCGCAGTAGCGGATACAGATCCCGTTCCCGGAGGCGCAGCGTAAGTTTTAAAATTTGCCCCGGAAACGTTCAATATATAACAAATATAATGCAATAAAACATACATAGGATTTTATAGAGCGTTACCTTGCTGGCGTCTAGGCGCCTGCTCAGACCAGATTCACAGGGAAATTGGCACTTCAAGGTAGGCGGCGGTAGATCTCCTAATCCGGTCCACGACTGGAAACAGGACTCCTTCGTCAGTCTGCACTAGAAGGGCTGACGAATTTACCAGGGACGGAATCTCCTCGTCGACGTGATCGGAAAAAGTCCAATCACGTGAGCACCAAAGGCAGGCGGCGGAAAGGCGGACGGTGGGCGACTGCACGGCGGACGGCGGGCGGCGCAAGGGCGGTCAGCCGAGAGAGGCGTGGAGGAGAGGGGTGGGCGGCGCTTCGAGGCTAGGGTTTTGTGTTGTTGTGTGTAGCCATACACCAAGTCATGTATATAAAAGTAATACATGGGCTTGAACCAACCCAATGGGCCTGGGGCGGGCCCAGGTCCATATGAACATTCGGTTTATTCCAATCACCGTTGCTTCATCATAACTCCGATCGACGATCTCGGATCGATCAACATAGTTTCCAAAAATGATTATTATGATGCGAAAACAATTTTTCAAACCACCTAGTACAAAATTGCAGTTTAGCCCCTCAAGTTTCAGGATAGTCAAACTAGCCCAAACTTTAGTGAAATTGCAATTTGACCCCTGTCGACTTTTAGGAAGTCGTACTCCCTAAATACCTCCTCCTATGCTCAACACATTGAGCTCAATTTCCATGCGGGAATCGTGAAGCCAGTACTTGTGTGACCCTCAATGGTTCAGGGATACAGCTAGCCGTGGGCTCACAACCATTGCGACTCCGAAACAATTTCGGACATACCATCGGATCATGGTAAAGCACCTAGCAACATCGCCCCATGATCCCCTAGGTATCACTGATAGTGCCTGCAAGAACCAGTTGGTCATGGTTAGTGTACAGTACGATCCTTCCAACACATATATCCCGATCAGATCAACGACCATTGGTAAATCGAGAGTCGCTAGAGATCCAATAGCTATGAATACATCTCGGAGATCAAATAGTGACATCGCGTGCGTTACTAGGTAAACCCATTTACCCAAAACACATCTAGTACTCTGGCCAGAGATTTATCACACTATTATCTCCTCAGATAACATAGCATATCCACGCATAAAAGCAAGCAGTGAATCCTCGACAACGAAGCATCGACTCCTACATGCGTCGGACCTCACCCAATCCCGCCACCTAATGACCCCAAATGAGTCGGTAAACGGGTCAAAGTGAGGCACCTATCATGTAGAGTCTCAATGACGTTTCGAGTAGTGAGGACTAATCAGTACAACCAAGACCTCAGACTTTTCCACTCGACAAATGGTAACCACTTGGAAAGTTCGAACGAGGGTAGTTCTATAGATCACCAGGTCACTATCCATCTGCATGCTCAGAACATCACAATGTTCCCTACCAATGAAACATGGTACTTCACATCGCAGATGCTAGTCTCAAGCTTGGGCGGCCTTATCCTCATTTTGACGGCCCAATCGACTAGGAACGAGTTCAGAATACACAGTGACTAATAGATGTGTTTCATGATAGCCATCATATCCACTATCCCATCTAACTTACACTATAGTGCATCCTAGGTCTTTATCCAACACAATTGTTAACATTATAACATAGTGAAAATAAATAATGCGATAAAATAAATGCGAATTTCATAAATAAAGATCGTTATACAAAGAGTCAATAAAACCCACACGCCACAAGTTGGCTAGTTGGGCATCTACTCTAACAGTAAGCTAACGTGTTTCTGTAGCGAGTAGCTAAACTACGTCATTTGGATTAGTTGGAACGACAGCGTTTTGGTTTAGCGGGCGAGACTCAAAATTGAGCAGCGTTGGTCTTCAGATTCGAGAGGGATCTGAGTGTTAGGGAGAAACGCCGTTTAGGGTTTCATATTCATTTTGCGCTAGCGATTCAGATCTGAGTAGCGGGTGATGTGTCCAGTTGCGATAGTGGACTTGTGCGACGTCGTTTGAGTTAGTAGGGATCTGTTTTGGCGAAAGGCTATATCTGTTGAGAGATTCAGATCCGAGCGGGAATATCAGCTTTGTACCTTAAGTTGTCGATGGGATCTGTTAAGCAAGCATGGACAGATTTGAGTATATAGAGGAATTTACCTTCGTTAATTATTATTGTTTCCCGACACTTACAATATTTCCCGATAGCGAACTCTATCACGATACCCTAGCTACTGTTCACCGAACCTTATCTTATTCGATTATCGGCTGAAGATAGCTTCGATTGAAGTGAGAGTGGTAGCACTGGACTCCACTTGCTTAGATGCATCGTTTGGTGCTACTTTTGGAAGCTTGCGTGAAGCAGGTGAGGTGTGCTAAGACATCTCCCTTCTCTAGTCTATTGGAATAAGCGTCGGATTTCATCTGCCGTTGAGGTAGCTCGTTGGGTAAGGGTTAAAGATCCTACCTTGTGCTTTGTTTAGAGCCTTCTGTTATGTTAGAAGGGTAGGACAGACTTGGGTTGAGCTTGTAGCTCCCAATTCGTGGTTTCTGTGTTACTGTCCCTGAGTTAGTAGCTGTATTTGGTTTAGCATGTGTGAGATCTGTGTTTCTCGGGACCTTGCTGTAGTAATTGTAGCACAGAAGATTTGAGGTACGGATGTGAGTTTGTTTTACAGCTTTGGATTGAGCATGGGTGATTATGCTTGCTGCTGTGTATGCTTTGCATTGTTGTATATGTTTCTGTGTTGGACGTTTGTCATGGTGCATACACGCATTTATCTATTGATCTCAGATCTGTTGTAGCCATGCCTTGTTTATTGCTCTGTGCGTAGCAGGATGTTGTTGAGGCTGAGCGGGTAACTCCCATACCTCATCTCCCTGCTGGGATCTGTTAGCCACTATGAGCGGAGTGGGTAGCTCCCACATCTCATGAGTTGGGCAATAGCGGGTTGAGCTATGATTTGCATCTGGTGCCGTGTGCTGAGACGAGTGGATAGCTCCCATATACTGACACACCCCGTGGCCACTGTTGCACTGTTGTTCAGTTGATTCGTTTCTGATGTGGAGCAGTTCCTTGAGATTCTTTGGCTCCCTGTGTTTCGGTTGTAGCCTTGTTCTCATGCATAGCATTGCATATTACTTGTTGCTTCCCATTTTCTGTTTTATGCTGCTCTCCGTACTCGGGTTTGACCCCAATATCCCTCTGGGGCTGGTGTTGTTTGCTTGTGTATGTGTTTTCAGGTTATCATGGTTACTCTGCTGGTCGTGCAGTAGACCCAGCTGGAGGTTCCCCAGGAGGTGGTTAAAGTGTCCCAGTTAGCATATAGCATATATGTATAAGCACTGTAGCCGAGATACCCTGTGATTTATTGTATTTCAGTTGTTTTCTGTAATGCTTGTATCTGTTGAATGTTGTACTGTTGTAGTGAGTTATTTTAATTACTAGGATATTTTGAGTATTACAGTATTTTAAATTAGGTATCCTTCAGTCCGGCCAAATCGAAAATTTTAACCACTATTTTATTGCTTCCGGTAGTGTTTGCGTGGTTTAACTCCGTGTTTGTGCTCGAGGCCTGAAATAACTGGTACGAACAACACAATCAAAACTAGTCACTGGAACAAATGCAACTTCTACTCAAACAGATGTGGCCACTCTCGCTGCATTTTCTCTTCCAGCTCCAAAGTAGCTTCCTCTCTACCATGTTTGCTCTACTGAACCATCACCAAAGGAATGGTTTTATTCCTTAGCCGTTTCTCTTTTCTGTCCAAGATCTGCATGAGATACTCAATATAGCTCAAAGTCCGATCTAGCTCCACCTCGTCAGTTCTCAACACATGCGACGGATCTGGCTCATACTTCCTCAACATAGACACATGAAAAACATCATGTAAGGAAGAAAGATCTGGTGGCAACAACAGCCGATAAGACAAAGGTCCAATATTATTAACAATCTCATACGGTCCAACATAACGAGGAGACAATTTTCCCTTGAGACCAAATCTCATAACACTGCGGAAAGGAGAAACTTTAAGGAAAACTAGATCACCAACCTAAAATTCCAAAGGTTTACGCCTCTTATTCGCATAACTAGTTTCGCGATCTTGTGTAGCTTTCATTCGCTGGAGAATCAGATCCACTTGATCTCTCATCTGCTGCACAAATTATGGAGAAGACAACTGCTTCTCCCCCACTTCTTCCCAACACACCGGCGATCTACACTTCCTGCCATACAAAGCTTCAAATGGTGCCATACCAATCGTGACCAGGTAGCTGCTATTATAGGAAAACTCCACCAAAGACAACGAATCTTGCCAGCTATCACTAAAATCCATCACAACAGCTCTCAAAATATCCTCTAAAATATGGATAGTCCTCTCAGATTGGCCATCTGTCTTGGGATGATACGATGTGCTCATAGCCAATCTGGTGTCCAAAGCTGTTTGCAAACTCTTCCAAAACCTGGAAGTAAACCTCATATCATGATCTGAAATGATAGAAACAGTCACACCGTGCAATCACACCACAGAATCTATGTACAGCTTCGCCACCATATTCAAAGAACAAGTCATACAAGTCATCCATTGGGGAATCTCCAAACTTTGCAATAGATCGCCAGGTCTCATCCTCTCGGCCTTAACTTGCTGACAGTTTAGAAAATGGGTTACAAACTCCGCAACATCACCCTTCAAACCTGCCCACCCGTAATGCTGCTTCAAGGCATGATACATCTTACTTGTACCAGCATGAACACTGTGTCTACTACAATGCGCTTCTCTCAAGATCTCCTCCTTCAAGTAGATCAGATTTGGCACAACTATCCTGCCACGAAACCACAAAAAACCATCAGACGAGACAGTGTAATCCTTCAAATGTCCAGCTCTAACTGTGAGACCTGTGTTTTCGCAATCAGGTGTTGCTCGGGTTGAAACCAGCTGGTAGTAGATGCGTGTGTTGAAGTCATCGAATTTGCCTAAGTGTTGGAATCAGCAGTGAGATGATATCAGCTGTCGAGAGAGAGATATTTGTTCGGGTTTTGCATCAGTCAATGATCGATCGCGTCAGCTGTTGGTATTTCAGTCGTTTAGTTTTGGGTAGGAAGCAGCAGCAATGCTGACGTGGATTTCAGTCGTTGGTGTTTTAGTTACGATGGTCAGCAGTTTTCGCAATCAGGTGTTGCTCGGGTTGAAACCAGCTGGTAGTAGATGCGTGTGTTGAAGTCATCGAATTTGCCTAAGTGTTGGAATCAGCAGTGAGATGATATCAGCTGTCGAGAGAGAGATATTTGTTCGGGTTTTGCATCAGTCAATGATCGATCGCGTCAGCTGTTGGTATTTCAGTCGTTTAGTTTTGGGTAGGAAGCAGCAGCAATGCTGACGTGGATTTCAGTCGTTGGTGTTTTAGTTACGATGGTCAGCAGAGAGCGCTAAGGGACCCTGGAGCGACGATGTTTGTGAACATGAACCAGCTGCTAGTTTGTTGATCAGATGTTGGTCTCGTTAGCGTGTTTCTTGGTGGGTATCGTAACTACGTCGTTTTGATATGTTGGAACGACATCGTTTTTCTTAGCGCTAGGAGATTCAGTTTTTGGTGTATTAGCGCATATCCAGATGTTGCGAGAGACCAGCTGTTGCGAGTGATCAGCTGTTGGTTAGCGATCAGTAGTGGCTAGCGAGCGATGTGTCCTGTGGTGACGTGTCCCTTCTCTCTGTGCGACGTCGTTTTTAGTTATTCGTTGTTTAGCGATAGGACTCAACTGATGCGATATTTCAGTAGTTGGTTGGGAATATTAGTTGTGACAACTGATTTTGTCGGTGAAATATGTTCCTGTTTCTGTCAGCTTTTGAGAAGCGTATTTAATAGAAGACTTGGTCTTCGAATTAGTATGAGATCCCATACTTAGAATATTTTCCCCGATTATCGTTCTATGTCTCGAACCTTAAGCACTGTTCACAGTAGCTTTTCTCCGACGATTCCCGTCGTTTCCGGCCACTGTTTTGAACGATTGAGGTAGGGTTGTACTCCTATCATGAAGGTGATTCATCCTATACCACTTTTGGAGGTTTTAGTTGGCTGGAAGCAGAATCGTGAAGCAACTCCAGCGTTCGTGTGTTAGCGTCGTTCAGGAAGTGCTTCGAGTTAATTGATAAGATCTTACCTTAGGCTTTGATTTTAGCTTCCTGTTGAGTTTGGAAGGTAGGATTATCGCTGAGTGTAGCTCCCAGCTTGGGATTCTGTGTTAGCGTCTCTGAGAATTATGCGTGTTGTTTAGCAGGTTTTGTACCAAATTTCTCGGGACCCCGTTGTGGTGAGCGTAACAGATTCGAGGTACGGATTTGGAGCTTGAATTTCAGCGGTTTTAGTTGGCTGGAAGCAGAATCGTGAAGCAACTCCAGCGTTCGTGTGTTAGCGTCGTTCAGGAAGTGCTTCGAGTTAATTGATAAGATCTTACCTTAGGCTTTGATTTTAGCTTCCTGTTGAGTTTGGAAGGTAGGATTATCGCTGAGTGTAGCTCCCAGCTTGGGATTCTGTGTTAGCGTCTCTGAGAATTATGCGTGTTGTTTAGCAGGTTTTGTACCAAATTTCTCGGGACCCCGTTGTGGTGAGCGTAACAGATTCGAGGTACGGATTTGGAGCTTGAATTTCAGCGTGATTATGGTTTGGATAAATTGTGAGGTTGCTGTTTGTGTGAATTTCCGTGTATGGTTGATGTTGCATATGTTTTATGTTATCTGTGTTGTTAATTGTTGCATACACGCATATTACATTCATCTATTGCAGCCATGCTTTGATGTTTTTGCTCTGTTTCTTACCAGGATGCGAGGGCGAGCGGAAATACCGCACTCTCATCTCCCAGCTGGGATTTGTTAGCCCCTAGCGCCGAGTGGCTAACTACCACAGTTCGTAGGTTGGGCAACGGCAGGTTGAGCTGTTGATACATCCGGTAAGGGTGTGCGAGTAGGGGTGAGTGGGTAGCTCCCACATGTCCTACACACACCGTGGCCACATATCTTCTGTAGATTTCATTGAGCTTTGCTTGAGTTCCTTGGCTCCCTTCTTCGGTTGTAGCCTTCGGCTGTTGTCCCGTTATTCATGCATAGCATCTGCATTTTATTCTTGCTGTTCATTGCTGATTTATAGTTGCTCTCCGTATCGGGGTTTGACCCCAATGTCCCTCTGGGGCTTGGTTTGTTTGGTTTTCCTGTTTGTTGTTCAGGTTTCCCAGGTTACTCAGCTGGTCGTGGAGTTGGCCCGGCTGGAGGTGCCCCAGGAGGTGGTTAGAGTGTCCCAGTTATGTATACTATTTATATGCACTGGTACCACCGCGGGTGGGATGTCTCGGATGATGCTTAGTCTTATGTAGTTGGCAGTCAGTCTTTGCTGTACTGTTGTACTATGTGACTGTACCTTGTTGGGATTACTTGAGTATTGTTGTATTTTAACTTATATTTTGAGTATTGCACTATTTTAAATTATGTTATCATTCTGTCAGGCCAAAGAAAATATTTTAACCACTTTTTAGTTGCTTCCGCTAGTGTTTGCGTGGTTTATCTCTGATGTGAGCACGAAGCCAGACATTTTTGGTATCAGAGCTTAAGCTGGGATAAGCTCGATTTATTTGATCACACTGGAGTCTAGGCACAGTGTCATGTGTTGCTTGTGCTTGACTATGTGATTATGTGCTGTATATTGTTGTCTTATGTGATTCTATGTTGTATTTGTTCTGTGTTACCTTATCCTGTTTAGTGCCTTCGTAGATGCCGCCTAGACGTAGGGGTAGAGGTAAAGGGCAGTTTCTGGACGAGTCTGGAGGTCAGAACGAGGATCAGCGTAGTTTCCCTTCCCGTGGTCGCGGTAAGCGAGTGGAGGATGAAGTTGAAGACTTGACAACCCGTGTGGAGAGCATGGAGATTGTGATGGCTTGGTTCCAAAGTATGAGTCCCCAGATTTTCAACAGTGACGAGTCTAGCGAGGATGCGGATTCGTGGCTACGGCACATCACTGGTTTGTTCGATTGTGTTCAGTACGACGATAGGCTTCGGTTGAGTTTGGCGACTTTCTAGTCGAGGAAGAGTGTGGAGCATTGGTGGCTTGGCGCTTCGAGGATGCTTGAGGAGACCGGTGTGGAGATTACTTGGGATAGTTTCTGTGTTGCCTTTCGGCAGGAGTACGTCCCGGAGTCTTATGTGAATACCCGGGAGCGGGAGTTCGATCATTTGGAGCAAGGTACGATGTCTGTGCAAGAGTATGCTCGGTTTTTTTCTTCTCTTTTGGCGTATGTCCCGCATGTTGCTGGTCGGGAGAGGGCCAAGAGGACTATGTTTATTGAGGGTTTGAACGAAGAGCTGTATTCGATGGTGCTGACGAGCAAATCGAAGAATTATGCCGAAGCAGTGGACAATCAATCGATATCGAGGAAGGTCTGCGGAACCGGAGGTCGCGTGCTAGGCCTCAGGGTGCTCAGGGTGGTCGTCCCACTGTTCAAGGAGCGCAGTATTCTCAGTCTTCCCAGTCCGCCCATCAACCCCCACAACAGCAGCAACAGTTAGCTCAGCATTCTGGACTCCAGAGGTTCCGACCTCGTGGCCATCAGTTTAAAAAGAAGTCTGGTTCTGGAAGCTCTAGTAGCAGTGGTTCTAGGGCAAAGTTTTTTGGCTTCTGTGGAGGAAAGCATTCGGCGACTCAGTGCTTTGGTGTGCAGGGCTCGAGTAATATCTGTGGTCAGTATGGGCATTTCGCGAGAGTGTGTCCTTCAGCTAGATCGCAGCAAGCCGCAACCCAACCTCACGGTCGAGGAGGATCGTCTAGGGGTCGTTTCCCTCAGTTTCCGCAGCCTAAGGTTGGAGAGACGCAATTTAGGCCGTTCCAGTTGCCTGGTCCATTGCGTTTCAGACAGTCGTCTGAGCAGCATTTCTCTGGACCCAACATGCTCAACCGAACGCTATGACTAGGGAGCAAGAGGAGGAGACGCCGAGCAGGGTGATTTCAGGTACATTCCTTGTCTTTGATCTTCCTGCACGAGTGTTGTTTGACACTGGCGCATCGCATTCGTTTATTTCTGATTGCCTTTGTGGTCGGGGAATGGACGTGTTGTCCAGCTATAGGGCCTCCGTGGATTGTTTCCATGGGATCGTGCGTTTTAGGCCTCAGTCCGGTGAGAAATGGAATTTCTACGGTGCTGATTTTCAGTCGAAAATTCCATTGATCTCAGCGATGGAGATGTTCAGCTTGTTGTCGGCGGAGAACGCTGGTTTTATGATTTACGCGTTGGATGAATCTTCTTCTTCGCATGTGCATCTCAGCGACGTTCCAGTTTTGCGTCATTTTCCTGATGTGTTTCCGGAGGAGATCCTTGGTTTTCCTTCGAGGAGGGAGATTAACTTTATCATTGAGTTGGTGCCTGGCACAGCTCCGATTTTGCGTGCACCATATCGTTTAGCGCCTGCTGAGTTGAGAGAGCTCAAGGTGAAACTGGATGATTTTCTAGAGAAAGGTTTTATTAGACCTAGCATGTCGACGTGGGGAGCGCCTATTTTGTTTGTCAAGAAGAATGATGGCACAATGAGAATGTGCATTGATTTCCGTCAGCTGAACAAAGTTACTGTTAAGAATAAGTACCCGATCCCGAGGATCGACGACTTGTTTGACCAGTTGCAAGGCTCTGCGGTGTATTCGAAGATCGATCTACGTTCAGTGTACCATAAGCTGAGAGTTAGAGATCAAGATGTTGTAAAGACTGCTTTTCGTACTAGGTACGGGCACTTTGAGTTTCTAGTGATGCCGTTCGAATTGACAAATGCCCCTGAAGTCTTCATGGATTTGATGAACCGAGTCTTTCGTGAGTTTATATATCAGTGTGTGACAGTGTTCATCGACGACATCTTGGTGTATTCGAAGACTCATTTGGAGCACAAGGAGCATTTGAGAGTTGTTCTTCAGACGTTGAGAGACTCACAGTTGTATGCTAAATTCTCTAAATGCGAGTTCTGGTTGGATCGCGTCGTGTTTTTGGGTCATGTGTTTTCAGCGGATGGCATTTCTGTAGATCCCAGAAAGCTAGATGCTGTTTTTGAAACGACCCATACTCCCCTAATGAAAGCATTTAAAAATTTGAACCAAACTTTTATTATATATATACATATATATTTTTTTTTATAAAATAAACATCCTCAAGGGCTTCCAATTTTCATCCATACATACTATAATATTTTAGATAGTGAAAGTCAATTCAAATAGTAGTCATAAAATTCGTCATAATAAATAAAAGTCTCAACATCCCACTTGCAAGTGTTCCTCATCAATTTAAAACGAACAATCTTTTAAAACTTAACAACATCTTTCAAAAACATAAATGCGGAAACTGAAGGTCTCGGGTGTGCGCTGCTAAGGTCCGAGCATGCCCAATCATCGAAGCCTCAAACATCCACCACATCCTCACCTGCACACGATCAGATCTAGTGAGTCTAAAGACTCAACAAGTTCAAACCTTGATAACAAATACTACATATACAGGCACATGCATCAAAAGTATCAATACTTAAAATACGCTTTAAACCTCAACTTCAAACTTAAATAAACTTTAAACATTAACATTTACTTCAAATCTCAACAATAAAGCGCATTTAAATAATCTTTTAACTTCAAAACATCCATTACACATCAAGGCATGAATAAATTATCCTCAAACATTTAAGTGAAGTTTGTTCATTGCCGCGACCCATCTGTTCGCTCGATCAAGCTATAAACCATAGTACTAGGCTGGAATAGCTCTACGGACCTCATGCGCCGTAGTCACCATATTCCTCTACGTCTTGGTCACAACAACTCACATTACTCAAAACATTTTTATTCTTTTCATTTGAAACACCAAACATCAAATATCATGCCATAAATCATCACAAAACTCATCATTTCATTTTAACAACTTTCTGCCCGTAAACATGTTTGTGATGCATGGAAAAATAAGTAAAGTTTTAGCCAAGATTAATCGGGTTCGTCCCAAGCTTCTCAACGGGCTACTCGGACACCATATGGTCTCAACGAGTCACAAGCTTGCTGCCCGTAAACATGCCTACGATGCATTTGAAAATAAATAAGGTTTTAGCCAAGATCGATCGGGATCGTCCTAAGCTTCTCGACGGGATACTCGGACACCCATAGGTCTCGACGAGTCACCGGACAAGTCCAAAACTCTCCACAATCAACCCGAGCCTAGGAAATATAATTTTATACATCTTAAACATGTTTACAAGTCATAAAAATACTGTTGGGGAGCCTTGGAGGTGCTGCTATAGCCTCTAAACAATCGTCGCTAGGTGCTGCCTCCTATGCATTTCGGACGAACACAAACGACTTCTAACTTCTTTATCCTCAAAATCCAGCCCTTAAGATTCGACTTACTACCCCTCATAAACATCTTAAGGACCTCTAAAATATGTCTAAGTGTGCTGGAAGGGGAAACAGACAACCACAATACCAAGAATTAGACCAACCCAACCATAAGCTCTCCTCACTCTATCAAGCTGCACCTATTCGGCTATTCCTTTGAACCAGCCTTAACCCCAACTCTAACCAACCCTATACCAAGCCCCTAACACCCTCTAACCATGCCTTAGACCCCATCCAAGGACCTGGTCGATCCCATGATAAAACAGCACGAAATCTGAAGCCCACATACCACACAATTCTGCACGCTCCTTCCTACACTCGCGCATTGTTTCCTTTCGGCCAGCACTTAAACCCCTCTTAGGCCAGCTCTTGGCCAATACCAGGTGACTCTCTAGACCCTCCCTAACCTTCAGCCTTGGCCCTTCCTCGAACAGGAACCATTCTGCCCATACATGATCATGACCGACGCATTCTGCACTACCACACAGATTATGCACTCAGAAATGTCCAGCCCCTATTCTGCTTGTCCAGCCCTCTAAATTAATTTTCCAGACCTTTAACCCTCAACCTAAAATTCATTTAAACATCCTCTAATGGCATCCCTCATCTCAGATCATCACACATAGCAGCAATTTTCGAAAACATGCAGCAGGTAGGAAAAGAGAAAACGCGTAACGTACTACATGATAGAAACCAACCTACGGAAACGTATTGAATTCAGAATGAATTTCCATGCATAACAGATTTAAAAGCACACATATACGGTCTGATCGTGGCATCAAACGAAGATTTAAACTTGCCTCGCTCGTGAATAACTCACGGTTAAAGTTTGACGCTGCGCGGAGGAGGACGCCGGGAAAACACCTTTGCTTTACTCCGAAGAACTCACGACCGTAGGAAATTAAATGATATTAAAAAAGAAATGATGCTAATTGGAAAAGAAAGAAGAGAGGGATGACTGCATGTGAAATGAGAGAATGGAGTTCACGATTTTATATCCTCAAAGTATAGTGTGTGGACCAACTTTAGTTAATTACGTATCCTCAAACATTTAAGTGAAGTTTGTTCATTGCCGCGACCCCTCTATTCTCTTGATCAAGCTATAAACCATAGTACTAGGCTGGAATAGCTCTAGGGACCTCATGCTCCGTAGTCACTATCCCCCTCTAATATGGCTCTACGGACCTCATGCGCCGTAGTCACCATATTCCTCTACGTCTTGGTCACAACAACTCACATTACTCAAAACATTTTTCTTCTTTTCATTTAAAACATCAAACATCGAATATCATGATAAAACTCATCATTTAATTTTTAAAAATCTTGCTGCCCGTAAACATGCATGCGATGCATTTGAAAATAAATAAGGTTTTAGCCAAGATCGATCGGGATCGTCCTAAGCTTCTCGACGGGATACTCGGACACCCTAAGGTCTCGACGAGTCACCGCCCAAAACTCTCCACAATCAACCCGAGCCTAGGAAATATAATTTTATACATCTTAAACATGTTTACATGTCATAAAAATACTGTTGGGGAGCCTTGGAGGTGCTGCTATAGCCTCTAAAACAATCGTCGCTAGGTGCTGCCTCCTATGCATTTCGGACGAACACAAACGAATTCTAACTTCTTTATCCTCAAAATCCAGCCCTTAAGACTCGACTTACTACCCCTCATAAACATCTTAAGGACCTCTAAAAGATGTCTAAGTGTGCTGGAAAGGGAAACACACAACCACAATACCAAGAATTAGACCAACCCAACCATAAGCTCTCCTCACTCGATCAAGCTGCACCTATTCGGCTATTCCTTTGAACCAGCCTTAACCCCAACTCTAACCAACCCTATACCAAGCCCATAAGACCCTCTAACCGTGCCTTAGACCCCATCCAAGGACCTGGTCGATCCCATGACTGGAAGGGGAAACACACAACCATAATACCAAGAATTAGACCAACCCAACCATAAGCTCTCCTCACTCGATCAAGCTGCACCTATTCGGCTATTCCTTTGAACCAGCCTTAACCCCAAGTCTAACCAACCCTATACCAAGACCCTAAGACCCTCTAACCGTGCCTTAGACCCCATCCAAGGACCTGGTCGATCCCATGATAAAAAGCACGAAATATGAAGCCCACATACCACACAATTCTTCACGCTCCTTCCTACACTCGCGCATTGTTTCCTTTCAGCCAGCACTTAAACCCCTCTTAGGCCAGCTCTTGGCCAATACCAGGTGACTCTCTAGACCCTCCCTAACCTTCAACCTTGACCCTTCCTCGAACAGGAACCATTTTGCCCATATATGATCATGACCGACGCATTCTGCACTACCACACAGATTATGCACTCAGAAATGTCCAGCCCCTATTCTGCTTGTCCAGCCCTCTAAATTAATTTTCCAGACCTTCAAAACTCAACCTAACATTAATTTAAACATCCTCTAATGGCAGCCCTCAGCTCAGATCATCACACATAGCAG
>KQ999325.1:97458-133862 GCA_001598015.1 Dorcoceras hygrometricum | reverse complement strand
CTTATCCTCATTTTGACGGCCCAATCGACTAGGAACATGTTCAGAATACACAGTGACTATTAGATGTGTTTCATGATAGCCGTCATACCCACTATCACATCTAACATACACTTTAGTGTATTCTAGGTCTTTACTCAACGCAATTGTTAATCATTACACACATAATTAAAGTAAAGAACGCCATATAAAAGAATGCGAATATCATATATAAAGACTGTTTCATACAAGAGTCTATAAACCCACACGCCACAAGTTGGCTAGTTGGGCATCTACTCTAACAATAAGCCCAGAGCACACTTGGTAGTTCTGTTAGAGTAGGTGCCCAACTAGCCAACTTGTGGCGTTTGGGCTTTTGATGACTCTTTGTGTAAAACAATCTTGGTTTATGAAATTCACATTTTATATATGGCATTATTTATCATCATTATTTTATAATGTTAACAATTGTATTGGATAAAGACCTAGAATGCACCATAGTGTATGTTAGATGTGATGGTGGATATGATGGCTATCATGAAACACATCAAATAATCACTGTGTATTCTGAACTTGTTCCTAGTCGATTGGGCCATAAAATGAGGATAAGGCCGCCCGAGTTTGAGACTAGCATCTGCGATATGAAGTACCACGTTTCATTGGTAGGGAACATTGTGATGTTCTGAGCATGCAGATGGATGGTTTGCCTGGTGAACTATCGAGCTACCCTCGTTCGAATTCTTCAAGTGGTTACCATTTGTCGAGTGGAGAGTCCGAGGTATTGGTTGTATGTATTAGTCCTTACTACTCGAAACATAATTGAGACTCTACATGATTAGTCGCCTCACTTTGACTCGTTTACCGACTCCGTGAGGGTCATCAGGTGTCGAGATTGGGTGAGGTCACGAAGCATGTCGGATTCGATGCCTTGTTGTCGAGGATTCATCGCTCGCCCTAGTGCGTGGATATCCTATGATATCTGAAGAGATAATAGTTTGACAAATCTCTGGCCAGAGTACTCTTGTGCTGCAGTGTAAATGAGTTTACCTGGTATCACTCGCGATATCGCTATTCTGATCTCCAAGATGTATGCATGGTTATCGAATCTCTAACAACTCTCGATTTACCAATGGTCGTTGATTCGATCGGGATATATGAGTTGAAAGGACCGTACTATATGCTAACCATGACCGAATGATTCTTTCAGGCACTATCAGTGATACCTAGGGGATCATAGGGCGATGTTTCTAGGCGCTTTACCATGGTCCGATGGGTAGATCAGCAAAATGTGTTTTCTGATTCCCAATGAGTTTTGAGCCCACGGCTAGCTGTATCCCTGAACCATTGAGGGTCACACAGTGTACTGGTTTACCAATTCCCATGCAGACAAGGATATGGTACTCAAAGTGTTGAATATAATAGGAGGAAGGTTGGGAGCATGACTTCCCAAAAGTAGCTAAGGGAGTAGGACTTCCATATTTAGCTAATGAGAGAAAAACCTGTCATATATAGATTTAGTGGTCCAAAAATTTGATTTTGCATCATAATGATCAGTTTTGTAAACTGAGCACATCGGTGATATCTGATCATCGATCGAGATTATGATGAGACCACAATCGAGAGAGTTGAACCGAATGTTCACAGTTCGAGTTGAACCGAATGTTCACAGTTCAAGTTGAACCGAATGTTCACAGTTCTATTTGAAACGAATGTTCACGGTTCTACTTGAAACGAATGTTCATAGTTTTGTTTACATGAAACTCTTTCCCTCAATCTATAAATATGGCATGAAGGGAGAAAGAAATACACAACAAAATCTATTCAGCAAATTCTCCCCCTTCTCCTCCTCTCCCTCCTCCCGCCGGCGCCGCCGCTGCCGCGGCCGTCGCACTTCGCTGCGATCGTCCTGGCAAGGAGGTTCTGTTCGCAAAATATTCGTTGGGATTCTAGTGCATTCCAACGAAGGAATTGGAAACCGGTCGTGGACCTGATTAGGAGCAACCAAAGAAGTGCTATTTCCATTTGAGAAATAGTCGGAGCCAAGCGCCTAGTCACCAGATAGGTATATTCTAAACATCCTATGAATGTTTGAATTATTATATAGGTGTATTGACCGTTCCCGGGCTCCTAAATTTTTAATTCTTCCGCTGTGGCCCAGGAGCGGGATCCGGATCTGCCGCTGCGCCAACAAGTTCATCAACCCATCTCCCCTTGACCAAATCCAGTTGAGCCTTGAGGGCCTGCACGATGGACCTATTGGTGACCCTACTTGTCCGTTGCTCTCAGGATAAGCAACCAAGGTGAAGACTTGTTCAATTTTCATCTCTTGACACCAGGTCTGAACCTTTGCCCCGCAAATTTGTTCCATTGTCGAAGATAAGTCTTCGGAGTATCCCAAAGCAGCAAACAATGTTATTCCACAGAAACTTCATCACTTCTGCCTCGGATATCTTTGCAAAGGGTTCGGCCTCCACCCATTTGGAGAAGTAGTCCACGGTGACTATAATAACTTCCTCTTCCCTACAGCTGGTGAAAAAGGTCCCATTATATCCATACCCCACTGATCAAAGGGGCATGAAGAGATGACGGTTTTCATGGGCTTGGCAGGCTACTTCTGCAATTGTCATGTTTTTGACAACCTTGAAAAGATCGGACGAGAGCTGAGGAGTCTTGCTGCATAGTAGGCCAGAGAAATCCTACGAGAATAGCTTTCCTAGCCTGAGCTATGGCCCCGAGGTGATTTCCACAGCACCCTTCATGGATTTCCCTCAATACATATTTGGCCTCGTCGGGACCCAAACACTTCATGAGCTGCCGTGAAAAAGACCTCTTATATAGCTTGCCAATCAACAGTACAAAGCACAAGGCTCGACGTTTGATCTCTCGAGCTCGTTGATAATCCTTGGGTACGCCCTACGAAGGATGTACTCAAAGATGTCGTGTCGCTAGTCTGAGGTAGGCACCCCCTAGTGATTTTTCTCAACCTGATATACCTGTGATAGTAGTTCTTTCCCCTGTACTTCCTTTTTCGAGGACGAGGCAAGAGTACTGGCCATCCGCGCAAGCCTGTCCACCTTTTCATTATGTTCTCGAGGTATCTGCTCCAGAATGATTTTGGAGAAGGTCTACGTGAATCTGCTCAAGATCTCCACATAATTTATCTCTTCTTGTTCTTTATCTCAAAATTCCTATTACTCTGTTGAAGCACCAACTAGGAATCGGAGTAGAGCACCACCCGAGCTATCCCCATATTCTTGGCAGCTCGGAGTCCGACGATGTTAGGACCGAAAAACAACTTATCAGCGCTGCTATTGAAAAATAAAAATTTTGCGCTGCTATGATGAGGTGCAATACCTCGGGTTCTTGAACATTAAAACAGAGCACCGGAGATAGATCTGGTATGAAATAAAATCATGCGGAAAACACCAGAACTGAATCCTAAATTTTAACACAACTCGGCGCAAAACAGATTTCTGTAAACAGAAATCTGTTCGACTTACTGTGTGTGCAATAATGTATGCGTGCGTGCTAAATAAGTGCATATGCAGAATAAATAACAGAATACAATACACAGCTTATTTGTTTATGGAAGTTCGGACATCAATGTCCTACGTCTCCCCTTATTCCTCCTCGGAAGGTTCCACTAGAAGATTTGATCTACACATCGTGTACAGACCCGATCCCGCAACCAGCAGCTGCGAGAACTCCTAGACTCCACCAGCCCTCGGCTGTCACTCACTTGTTTTATGCCTATGTGAGAAAGGCTACAAACACAGAGTTTAACGTCGTCGTGCTTGGACGGGATCTGATTTTTGGTTTGTGATTCACTCGCTAAGCAATTACACACATCTCTCAAAATATGCGAGTGAATCTGTGTGTGTGAGATTTTACAGTGTATCGCTCAACTCTCAAATGAATACATCTCACACACTGGGAAAATGCTTCTACAAAAGCTGATTGAGACTCAGCAGTCGACGCTCGTTATGCGCTCCTCTCTAATGGTGGTCGACTGCTTCATCTCTCTGTTTTTCTTCCCTCTGTAAATTGTGCACTGTGCGTTAATCAATCCATCAAAAATCACTTCTCTTCAACAGTGCTTATTGTATATAAAGCTCCTCTCAAAATATGGCCGTTAGACAGTAAATTCAAATCTCTTCTGCGCTTTTCAAGGCCTATTTGTCTTCTTCCCAAATGTGTGCAATGCTCCTCTGTATATTGTACTATTTCCCAGAATAGTACAAATCTTGTCCCCTTGGTTTAAGGCATTTGCACGACTCAATCTTAGCCATTGATTCTTTCCATCTTGAGCTTTGATTGCATCCCAACAGCTGAATGTGCTCCAACAAATTGTTCAACAGCTGTTCGCTCAGCTGTTGTCTTTTCTTCGTCACAACACTTCGCGCAATAGCTGGTTCACCTTTATTGCAATAGCTGGGAAGAGGTGCTTGCGACTGGTTGTCCAGACGCTGGTCTTAAAACTGGGTGATATGATGTGCTTGCGTCTAGTTGTCCAGCCGCTGGTCTTAAAACCGTGTGATATGATGTGCTTGCGTCTGGTTGTCCAGCTGGTGGTAACGATACCATTTGAAAGTCTGTGCTTGCAGCTGGTACACCAGTCGTTGGTCTTGAAGTTCTTGCGACTGGATCACTGAAGCTTGCGTCTGGATTACCCAACGACTGGTAATTTAAACGCCGCCGTTTTAACTTATCCAAAAGACATCGTTTGCTATACATCCTCGACTGGTTAAATAACACTGTAGCTCTCGTCTGGATGTACTGTATCTTGCGACTGGATATACTGTAGCTCACTGCTGATTGTGATGACATTACTGCTGGCGTCATCATCGCTGATCCATCTACTGATTCTGCTGACGTCACTGCTGCTGATCCATCTTGTTGTCTGCTGATATTGATGACGTCATCGTCCCCTTAGCGCTCCAGCTGGTTCTTATCATTCCAGCTGGTCCAACTTATCTCTCCAGCTGGTTCATCTTCTCCTTAGCGTTCCAGCTGGTCCTTTTCATTCCAGCTGGTCCAGCTGCTCCAACTGCCTCTTCTTAGTTTCTGTTCCAGCTGGTTTAATTTTGATGTTCCAGCTGATTCAAGCTCTCTTAGCAATTATCACAGCTGCTGGTCTAATTTGACCTCCGCCTAATTACGAACAACTGACTCAACTTTGGACGTCTCCATTGCTAATCCAGCTGCCGTCTAAGTGATAAACCAAACAGTGCTTCTTGACAGTTTTCTTCGATAGCTAACATCTGTACACTAAGTAGAATTGTTAGAAACACAATAATAAGTTTTGTGTAATTCAAAATTCAATCTGGATCTGTTGACACAGATCCATCAGACGAGCAGGGCCTCATACTCTGCTTCATTATTGGAGGCCTTGAAATCGAGGGCAAACCGCTAAGCTCATATCTTCCCCCCAAGGGGACACCATCACTACCCCTACGCCTCTTCCAGATGAATAGGAGGACCCATACACATGGATTTTCCATCTTTCTTCTTGCTCGAGGTGCACTGTCTCCGCCAAGAAGTAATCTAAGGCTTGTTCCTTATAGTTGCCCGAGGCTAAAACTTGATATCATACTCACTGAGCTCAGTGACCCACTTGACAAGTCTTCCTAAGGCATCGAGATGGCAGACAATTTGTCCTAGCGCACTGTTGGTAAGCACGGTAATGGGATGAGAAAGGAAGTAGGGCCTGATGTGATGAGCTGTAATAACCAAGGCCAGGGCCAGCTTTTCTTTGTGGTATAATTCAGTTCGGCCCCCTTTAGATCATGGCTCACAAAATATACGGGTTGGTGAACTTGTCCTTCCTCCCGAACAAAAATCGACCTGATAGCCTATGGGGTGACGGCGAGGTACACATACAGTGGTTCCCTGAGCTCGGGCTTATTGAGCACCGACAACTTCTTCAGATATTCCTTCAATTCCTGAAAATCCTTCTCACCATGTTCATTCCATTCAAAATTGTTTGCCTTGTGGAGTATCTTGAATAAAGGGAGGCTTCGGTCAGCCGATCTGGAGATGAATCGGGACAGCGCAGTGATCCTACTTGCTAACTTTGGACCTCCTGGATGTTTCGTCGAGGAGGGTTCTGGTCCTGATTCCGATGTGTTCTTTCCCGACCAGAAGCCTTCTAGTCCTGTCACCAACCTTCTTCTCCTCGAGGTCTTCTCCGATCGATGCGGTCTATCTCCTACTAGTGCCGCTCGTACATCGGGATTATTCTGGACGATTCACTCCAACTCCTGATCCAATTGCCGGCACTCCAAGGTGGTGTGATCGTAATCTCTGCAAAAAATCACAAAATTATCGGACTTAGGATTTTTCGGGGCCTCGTCACTCCCCCGAGGTCGGTGCACTACCTTCTGTTCATCGTAGATTTCCAGAGCTTGAGCCGTACTTACTTTCAGGGGCGTTCGAGTGGCAAAATGTCCCGGCAACAGAGGAGGTTCCTGCCTAGGTGTCCTCGGTGGGGCTTCTTCTGCCCAAAATTCTCTGCTCGCCAAGATTGTGCTTTCTGTTCACTCCTCCTCGTGGACTGTATCTCCTACACGTTGACATATTTCTCTGCTTTAATGAGGAGCTCATCGAACGTCTTCGGGGGTTTTTCGATCAGGGACCTAAAGAAATCACCCCATCCCCCCCCCCAAACCTTGAGTGAATGTCCCGATCAGTAGATCCAGTGTAGCAGAGGGCACCTCGATGACGGTTCTATTGAAGCATCATATGTACTCCTGAAGGCTCTCTTGCTCCTTTTTCTTCACGTTGAAGAGGTTCAACGTCGTCATCGGTTGTTTTTTGCTACTGGCGAACTATCGGAGGAACGTCTGGCCGAAGTCCTGGAAGCTTTTGATACTCCCGTTCGATATGAGGTTAAACCATTCTTGTGCCGATCGGACCAGGGTGGTCAAGAAAACTCAGCATTTGATGGGATCCGCATATTGGTGGAGGAGGGCGGCATTTCAAATCAAGACAAGTGTTCCTCTGGATCTCCCATCCCATCATACTCTCCTACGTTCGGGAACTTGAAGTGCTGAGGGAGCTCAGCGGCCAGTACTTCAGCTGAGAAAGGTACTTCTCGAGTTGGGAGGGGGGGCCCGAGCCTCTTTCCTCCCTCAAGCGGGCAACTTCTTCTCGGAGCCTACTGATCTCCTCAGCTTGTTGATCAAAAGGGGGGTTTGAATCAGGCCAATTGGCCAGTATCTGTTCTATCGTGGCCACCACCAGCTGAGCTATCTGGGCTACAGTAAAATTAGGCTTCGCGGGTCCCTGAGAGAGATTCTCAGTGCGGCTCGTTTCTCCCGTTTCCTGAATTCTACTCCTTCTTGGTGGCATTTTGTCTTTCTTATCGTTTCCCACAGACGGCATCAATTGATGTAACCAAATTCTCTCAGCCAACGAGCTTCCACCACCTCGAGAGATCAAGAGCTCAGGACGTCGGGATAGGCAGCAAGAGAAGAGTGGTCGACGCCTCTAAAACACCTACAACTATAGAAAATGTGTCGGAGGGCATCGGAAGTGTGTCCGGAAAAACCCCTCCAATGCTTAAGTCAGATCGAGAGATCAGGAGAAAGAGATCAAAAGAGAGAATATATGTAAACTGATAGAGGGTGAAGATGTGAATGAATGTGAAAGGAGCATACCTAGTATTTATAGAGGGGTTAAGTGGTGGCAATGAACGCTTTACCCGGCGTGTGATACATTGGGGCTCTTTACCCGGTTCACGATGCACTGGGGCACTTCTCGCGGCGAAGATCACGCTCAGATTGATGGTTATCTTGGACGAAATTGTCTCCTTGATCCTCGGTGATTTTAGAGCCTAGAGAGGCATGGACTGATTGGACTCTCAGAGGCGTGATCTTCATCTGGAGCATCAAATTGAGGGGTAATATTAGGTACCTCCTTGGGTAATCCTCCCAAGCTCTCTTGGAACCTCGGCATAGGGAGCATGCAACTCGGTCCCCGGGTCCCGAGGTGACATCCTGAGGTATCAGACTTGATCAATTTCTTGATGAGTTTAAGAACATATATTTTCTAATATCATGGATGAGGCTACAAACATGGAAGGGGAATGGAATCAAAACTAATTTTCGAGAAAAACACAATATTCAAAAAAAGAAACAATTTGATGAAAGTGGAAGTGATGATGCGAGACAATCAGGTGAAGAGTCTTTTAGAGTTGAATATTTCTGTTTATAATTTATCAGGGTTGATATTCTCTTCAAGTTCGGTTAAAAATTTAAACAATATCAAGATACTTTCGGGTTTTTATTAAATTTGGAAAAGCTAAAAGAGTGAATCTTTAACTATCTTGATGAATTCTTGTATGGAGCTTCTGTTAGGTGTTCGAATTTGTGTCAATAGTTCACGATCTAAACTGTCGAACAACAGCTCACGATAGCAGGTTGATCGAGGCAAGGAAATTCCTCTTTCCGCAAGATGAAATTGCTCGAGTATAATGCTCTCGTTCCGGCAATCGTCACTAAGATACAACGACCTACGAATTACGAAGTGCAGCACCACACTAGTAATTCCGACGAACAAATAAATATTTTGAACTTTGTTTTTGAGTCGGGGATTGTACGCAGGGAAAACAGAGGGCAAATACAGTGCAGAAGGCAACGGGAGAATGCAGAATTAATTGAATTTCGAATGCCTAAACTGCCCATATTATAAGGGTTGGTCGGTTGCCTTGAACGGACGTTTACTTTCAATAAATTCCATTCCGAATAGTTGCACTGCTTCAAAAAGTTACACTGTTTCGAACAGTAGCACTACTTCAGAGTGATAGCACACCATCCCAAATGGTTTCAGCGTTTCGATTGGACACAACCATCCCGAACAGCTCGCAGTGTTCCAAGCATGAACCGTTGTACTGTTTCAGAAAAACTGGTTGGGTCTGGTTTAGAGTACGCAGATCGGTTTGCCTACCCATATCAGCTCGGGGTTTCAGACCAGATCGCGCAGATCAGCACATTGACCCTTCCCTCGGTGCAGGTCGTCACAGCTTGCGATGGTCAACTCAACTCGTGATATTCAACTCATCTCGCGACGATCAACTCATCTTGCGACCAGTAACAGCCTGCGACTTGAAACAGCTTGCGACCTGATACAGCTCGCAACCTGACTGCTTGCAAACATCTCGCGATTTGTCTACTCGCAACCAGATCGCTTGTGATCTGATAGCTTTCATTCACATTTCGCAACAATCCCCCACATGAATGAAATCAATTCACGTGTTCTGATTCGTTTGAAAGTTCTTTGCAAATTATTATTGAATCAGGATAAGTAGCTTTTGGCCTTGAACCTATCGGATTTACTAGTTAGGAAGTGACGCGATGTCTTGAACTAGCCAACCGTTTGTGTAAATCAAGACAATGGTACTTACACAATAATAACTCAACATATCTGTTCTCATTGTTGTGTACTTTTCGGTCTTGGACCATATCTTAGATTCATAAGTGTTTTTCCATTTGAAGCAGCCATTACTTCTCACTTATATAGGTTATCTCCTATCAAAGGTATCATGTCATACCCTACCTCTTAGGTATAAGAATCATTAAAGCAAGCTTAACCTCACCACATGTTGCAGGTATGTCTTACTTGGATTTTACAGGAATGAGACTTACAGGTTCCGAGTATTCGAAGTAATGTTTATAACTTAGTTGTCTCTTTGAACCAAGGTCTTGGGATCTCCAATTCTCAAGGTTGGGTTACCGATATAAAAAAATTTTTGTGGATTTAATCCCATTCCTTTCATCGATTTGTGTTAGGATCGTAAAACAAGCTCAGAATTTCAGAGAGTGGGGTGAATGAACTCCTTTTATAATTTTGTTGATTTCAAAATATTTTACAACTCGTAGCTGACCAAAAATCCGAGTTACCAGCTTGGAGGGTTCTCAGTTTCAAGCTGTTGTCTCGTGTAATAAAATATTTTATGCGGAAAGAACACGATTCAACAGTGAACAATTAGATGTGGTAATGTAAAAGATGAAGTCAAGAGATTTGTTTATGGAAGTTCGGAGTTGAATCTCATTCGTCTCCCCTTCTTCCGCACGGAAAGGATCCATTATAAGATTTGATTACAACAGCTTCTGCTGCAACCCTATCCGACAGCCCGCAAGCTGCAAGAACTCCTAGCCACCTATGCACACCAGCTTGCAAGTTGTGTGTCTAACAACAATTCTTTTACGTTTCAATGAGAAAGACTACAAGACTTGTTTAACGTCTCTGTCCAAAGACTACAAGAGAGAGGAATGTATTGTGGTTTTGATTCACCCACAGAACCTAATCAGTTCATCATAGGAATCTACGAGTGAATCGTGTGTGAGAGTTTTACAGTGTTTGCTCACTCTCTCTATTGTAATCTCACACACTGGGAAGTGATCCTCTCTGAGTTGGTCTCTCGATGTCTTCCCAAGGTTGTCCCATCGAATAAGAATTCTCTTTGAAGCTCACGGTCTGTGCACCAGCTCACACCTGGGCACAAGACCAGCTTGCACACCAACTGCCACATGAATGTGCAAACCTTCGACTAAGCACCACTATTGTATTATGATTCGCTCTATTCTTCTCGTCAAGAGCTTATCTCCTCTCGCATTCTCTATGCGCTATCCTTTTTTTCAGCTTGTGCAGCTACTCTTGATATAAAGCCTCAGATCTGTTAGATCCGTTTGACACAAAGTTGTAGACGTTGTAAAGGCCTCTGAAAAAGTTGTACGTTGTTTCCTTTAGCATTTAATGTGTTGCAGGATTTATTTGACTTGAGCTCTTTTCATATATGCGCTTCTTCAGCTTTTGCTGACTTCGAGCATGTGTCTCGATCAGACAAATTAGTTTGTCTTCTAGTATTCTGAGATTGCACAAACTAATTTATCTGATTTAGCACGAAGGTCTACCAGGTGGTGTCCTCCCAGCTGGTCTCTCTTAGCTAATCTCTAAGCTGCTCTTGAGCTGATATTTTTCTTCTCCAAGCTGCATTTCTCATCTGCTCTTGTACACAGCTGCTCTTGTTCTGTTCTTTCCTACTCTTGTGCATTGCTAGGCTCTGAGCTCGTTTCCCAGCTAGTTTCTTCTTTCACTACAGTAATCTTCCTCCACGATTCCTTTGGTATCAACTAGAAAGTACAGCGGTCTTCTTTTGGTCGATTGAGTTAGTTCTTCCACACCATAAACCTTATCCTCGTTTTAAGATCTATTGTGAGAACCCGAAAATTCAACTCCAGGAAATAGAAAAAAAAAATCAGCTGGTGGTCGAAACTCAGCAGTCGGCCAACGTGAATTTTTGAGGAATTGCGTAATAAATCTGGTTCCCTGCTGATTCGGAAGTTGCTCTAATCCTTGGAGAATTCAGTCGCAACGAATTTGGTGAAGTCAACGCTGGTCAACAATTCTTCCTGCTGGTGCTGGCATCAGTAGGGTGACTTAAGCGTGACGCGTTGTATCTGCTGGTATACGTGTCTTGAGCTTGAGAATGATTGAGGAAGCAACACGTGTTAGGCAACGTTTTGAGTATAGGATTCAGCAGTTGCTTAGATAGGGCGACCAGTCGATGAGTTGAAGAACCAGCCGTAGGAGTTTCCCTTATGCAACTGCTGGTGTTTGTGTGCGTCGACTGAATTTGATGTAGTAGGTGCAGCGACGTCGTTTGATTAAGTGCAGCTGCTGGTTGTGGATCGTTGTGAAGAATGTGTGTCGACTGGGTGACCAGATGCTAGTGGTTTTTGAAGTAACTGCTGGTAGGCACGGCGACGTCGTTCGATGAAGTTAAAACGCTGCGTTTTGGATGTTGCAGGTGGAACCGGTCGTAGGTTGTTTTGAAGAGATCAGCTTCCTGCTGATATAACGCTACGGCGTCGTTTTGATAAGTTGGAACGGTGTCGTTATGGAGTGTTTTCTTGCGACTACTTATTTGGTTGCTACTGCTGGTTTTTAGCAAAAGAAAGAGATGGTATCTGCTGGTAGATATCTGCTGGTCTTGTCGACTGAATTGATGATTAGCAGACGTTGGATTTGGGAGATTGTTTATAGAAGTGTTGTTCGACACTTAGAATTATTTTTGAACCAGACATTCCTCATCTCCATTTCCAAACCCTCTATTATCTACTGTTCACCGTAACTTCGATCGCCAATTCCCATCGCATTCAGCCTCTGTGTTGACGATCTTGGTGCTACCTTTGAGACGTTGCATTTGAGCAAGAGTGGAAGTGCGAAAAGCTGTTTGTTCGAAGCCTTCTCGTGAAGCCCGTGCCGTGTATTTCTCCTGCTAGCGTGAGCCCTTGGGTGAGCTTTTCTTGCGATTCGAGCTCTGAATCACCTGCTGGTCGAAATTCAGCAGTTGATGGCACGAGAGTGAAACGCCGTCGTTTCATGGAACCAGCGACTGCGCGTTAAATTGGTTATTGAAGCGGAAGGGATGATACGTTGTCGTTTCGACCTTAGAGGTTGCTACTGGCAGGCGTGGCTTTTAGCACGAGAGTGATCGAGAGAGCGACACGTGTTGGTCAACATTTTTGAGTGATTGACTGCTGGATCAGCAGATGCGTGAGTTTAGAGTGACCAGCTACTGGTTTGGGAAACCAGTCGTATAAGTGAAGCGGCGTCGTTTCGATAAGTTGAAACGCTGCGTTTGAGTGTTTCGTATGGAACCAGCGGCGAGGGATTTTTGTGAGAAATTAGCACGGGGCCTGCTAATCGCTAATTCAGCAGTTGGTACTTGAAGTTTAGCGATAGCAAAACGATGTCGTTTGAATAAGTCGATACGACAGCGTTTTGCCTTCGCGCTAAAGATTCAGCAGATGGCTTGTGCGAGGATTAAGACAAGCAGATAGCTACGGTTATCTTGAATCAGCCGGTGCGTTACTTAAAGATAACCAGCAGGTGCTTTACAACGATGTCAAAACGGTGTCGCTTGAATAAGTTGACACGACAACGTTTGGACTTAACATTAAAGATCAGTCGTGGAACTGGAAAGAAAATCAGCAGCGACGCAAACTCAGCAGCGACGCAAATTCAGCTGCGACGCAAATTCAGCAGAGGCGACTTCATCTTCTCCACAAAGCTTCAGAATCCAGGTTCCTCGACGCGAAACAAGATTTTTTAACAGAGAACTTCACCCGAGAAATTCAGAGGGAACTCTCACGCGTACAAGCCAGATTTCACGCTGTAACGGCCAAATTGAAGAGATTAAGGGCCAATTAAAGCTCGTAATTCCATGGTTTAATCCTACGCGTGTAACCGTCAGAGTAATGGTCATAAAGACAGAGGTTTAAGGGCCTTTAATGGCGGACGCTCGACTCCCCCTTCTCGCCACCTATAAATATCCGATTGAGATTGCAGGAATTCCACACCACTTCGAAATTCCCAGCAAGATAAGCAACAAAACTCTCACGCGAAAGTTCTAGATGAAGTTCTGTGCAAGATACGATCCAGCAGGTGCGAGACTTAGGAAGATTTCGTGCAGTCGACCTTTTGCCAAAACTTCGTACGTGCTGCCGGACCTCACGCCAGATTTTCATAGTTGGGTCCCTGCGTTTTGGTGGTGCCGCCCAGGAATTTTACATTGTTTTACCAGAATCAAACTTCGAATGGTAAGTGGATTTTTGCTAAGTAATATATTCGATTGATATTATATATATTATTCTCGTTAAAGTTTCAGTTTTGAACCTACTATTCGAGCACTATTTCAAGTCAGATTTTTGTCTCGTTCAAACTCTGTTTTTGCACTGATTTTGCTGTCGTAATATGGGTCTACGGAATATTCCGCACTCTGGGTTACTTGGTGTAATCACATGGCCTCGACCCCTTAAAGGAATAAAAATTAGGGACTGATCAGTAAACCATAGACACGAAGTAATTATCAGTGCTTTTCTGCTACTCGTTCTGTTAAGTTCTGACATGCTCTGTTATGCTCTTTTAAGCTCTGTTATGCTCTGTTAAGCTCTGTTACACTCTGTTAAGCTCTGTTATACTCTGTGCTGAGATCTGTTATCTCAGTATATATATATTAATATTTGTTACGCTCAAATGGTATCCCCCACTTGCTGAGTGTTTCCCCAAACACTCACCCCTTACTTCTCCACCCAGATAAGAATGAAGAACATGTTGAAGAAGAGGAACAAGATCTGTTTTGGGGCTGGTGAAGACTCTGCTTTTCTTTGTTAATGTAATTTTCGCTTCCGCACTCTGTAATTAAATTTCTCCGATTTTCAGTTGTAAAGACAATCATTTTGATTATGTAATAGACTGGTTTTGAGCTACACTATGAGGCTTGATGTTTTGTAATGAATAATTATTAAACATCGCCGGTGTTCACGTCCAGGCTCGGTCTCGGGGCGTGACATTTTAGTGGTATCAGAGCTAACCAGGTTCATAATCCGGATGGAAAGTTCTAGCAGAAAGAGTTCTGATTTCATCCGAAGGAATAATTTTTAGAGAAAGATCATCCTTATTCAGAAAGTTAAATTTCTTCCTGAAGTGATTTTCCTATGGAAATCTCGACTTCATTCCAACGTTCATATTTTTGAAGTTTCAATTTGATCCGGAAATTTCAAATTCTTCCAAAACTCTCCTATTTATTCGCAAAGTTCATTTCATTCGAATTTTTGTAGGATCTTTTGCTTCCAGACAATTTTCATTTATTCGGAGATCTTCCATTGCATCCTATTGAATTCATGAGACTCTTCATCGATCAATCCACTTCTTCAAATCTTCTCGTATATAAAGCCTCTGATTCAAATAAGTCCGTTGGACACAAATTTCTTCCCGTTGAAAGATGTTCGCTTCTTTGTGTTCCTCTGATATCATCTTCTCTTTGTCATTCTTCTTCTGTCCAACAACTGATATCAGCTGTCAACTGTTCGCTCACATCTTCTGTTTCAGCTGTTCAATTACTAAAACCCCTTTGTTTATCTATTTAGCTTCTCGTCGCATCTTCGAGATTTGCTTCTGCTTCTGCTGTCTCAACTACTGACGGCCCCAACAACTGACTGAATATTTGGAACATCTGCTTGCCTCTACAACTGAAATACTCCAATTGCTTTGCTTCTGCTGAAGTGCAACTTCACTTTGCCTCTGTTCTTCACGTCTAATATCAGCTTTTGCCTGTTTCTTACCTACTGCTGAAATACTCTTCTCTTTGCGCAACAGCTGATTCATCTTTGTCTTTGTCCAACACCTGATTCATTTTCGTTTTAAAGCAACAACTTATTCAACGTCTTCTGCAACGTCTGGACAACATCTTCTGTTCAAACATCTGAATTAATTTTGTTTTACTTCTATTTTTCGCATCAACGTCTGATTTTACCTTCTCTTCGTACGAATCCAGATTCCTCTTATCTTCACTCCAATCAGACTTCTTCTGTTTATCAGATTTCTAATGTACAACTTTTCTCTTCTCTGTACGCTATAGTCTGATTAGATTACTCCTTAACTCTCTGATTCATCTTCTTTTCTTCACCTTCTGTTGACACCTGATTGCATATAAACTTCAATCGGATTCTTGATGCACCACAGTTCTTCTCTGATTTGCTCTCACATTCAGACTTATTTTGAAGGCTTCTTTACCTTACTACTGACAGACTTCTTCAGACTTCTCTTCAATCTTCTTATCGCATCTCTTGATCAGACTTCTCCAGACTTCATTTTTTTTTTAGCAATCCAGATTTCTACCAGACTTCTCTGTTCAGACTTCTTCTGTCTTGTTCAGACTTCACGTCTCTTTATTGGCATTCAGATAAACTTTTAGACTTTTAGTTCACCAGCTGGGTTTCTTTGATTCGTCTGAGTTAGTTTTCCAGAATAAATCCTTTACCGGGTTGATTTTTCATTCATTGGCTCGATCATAATCTTTTTCTTCGGGTCGACAAATCCTTACAGCTTACGTCCATGAAATAATCTAGAAATCCCTGACTTTCATTTCGTCATCACTTAATTCATAAAATGATTCCTTCTGCTTCCCGTACCCATTCTACAACCACCATTCATATGGAGCAGATAAAATTTAACAATCAAACTCAAGTGATTCCTCGCCCTAGACCAAAATGTACGCAAACCGGCTACTATCAAAGAGGAGCGGAAAATCACAGTTAATCATATCCAGTCGAAGGTTATATGAGGGCTCAAGTTTTGAGGACGAAACTTCTTTTAAGGAGGGAGGGATGTGAGAACCCGAAAATTCAACTCCAGGAATAAAAAAAAAAAATCAGCTGGTGGTCGAAACTCAGCAGTCGGCCAACGTGAATTTTTGAGGAATTGCGAAATAAATCTGGTTCTCTGCTGATTCGGAAGTTGCTCTAATCCTTGGAGAATTCAGTCGCAACGAATTTGGTGAAGTCAACGCTGGTCAACGATTCTTCCTGCTGGTGCTGGCATCAGTAGGGTGACTTAAGCGTGACGCGTTGTATCTGCTGGTATACGTGTCTTGAGCTTGAGAATGATTGAGGAAGCGACACGTGTTAGGCAACGTTTTGAGTATAGGATTCAGCAGTTGCTTAGATAGGGCGACCAGTCGATGAGTTGAAGAACCAGCCGCAGGAGTTTCCCTTATGAAACTGCTGGTGTTTGTGTGCGTCGACTGGATTTGATGTAGTAGGCGCAGCGACGTCGTTTGATTAAGTGAAGCTGCTGGTTGTGGATCGTTGTGAAGAATGTGTGTCGACTGGGTGACCAGCTGCTAGTGGTTTTTGAAGTAATATTGTCGTCTGCTGGTAGGCGCGGCGACGTCGTTCGATGAAGTTAAAACGCTGCATTTTGGATGTTGCAGCTGGAACCGGTCGTAGGTTGTTTTGAAGAGATCAGCTGCCTGCTGATATAAAGCTACGGCGTCATTTTGATAAGTTGGAACGGTGTCGTTTTGGAGTGTTTTCTTGTGACTACTTATTTGGTTGCTACTGCTGGTTTTTAGCAAAAGAAAGAGATGGTATCTGCTGGTAGATATCTGCTGGTCTTGTCGACTGAATTGATGATTAGCAGACGTTGGATTTGGGAGATTTTTTATAGAAGTGTTGTTCGACACTTAGAATTATTTTTGAACCAGACATTCCTCATCTCCATTTCCAAACCCTCGATTATCTACTGTTCACCGTAACTTCGATCGCCAATTCCCATCGCATTCAGCCTCTGTGTTGACGATCTTGGTGCTACCTTTGAGACGTTGCATTTGAGCAGGAGTGGAAGTGCGAAAAGCTATTTGTTCGAAGCCTTCTCGTGAAGCCTGTGCCGTGTATTTCCCCTGCTAGCGTGAGCCCTTGGGTGAGCTTTTCTTGCGATTCGAGCTCTGAATCACCTGCTGGTCGAAATTCAGCAGTTGATGGCGCGAGAGTGAAATGCCGTCGTTTCATGGAACCAGCGACTGCGCGTTAAATTGGTTATTGAAGCGGAAGGGATGATACGTTGTCGTTTCGACCTTAGAGGTTGCTGCTGGCGGGCGTGGCTTTTAGCACGAGAGTGATAGAGAGAGCGACACGTGTTGGTCAACATTTTTGAGTGATTGACTGCTGGATCAGCAGATGCGTGAGTTTAGAGTGACCAGCTGCTGGTTTGGGAAACCAGTCGTAGAAGTGAAGCGGCGTCGTTTCGATAAGTTGAAACGCTGCGTTTGAGTGTTTCGTATGGAACCAGTGGCGAGGGATTTTTGTGAGAAATTAGCATGGGGCCTGCTGATCGCTAATTCAGCAGTTGGTACTTGAAGTTTAGCGATAGCAAAACGATGTCGTTTGAATAAGTCGATACGACAGCGTTTTGCCTTCGCGCTAAAGATTCAGCAGATGGCTTGTGCGAGGATTAAGACAAGCAGATAGCTACGGTTATCTTGAATCAGCCGGTGCGTTACTTAAAGATAACCAGCAGGTGCTTTACAACGATGTCAAAACGGTGTCGCTTGAATAAGTTGGCACGACAACGTTTGGACTTAACATTAAAGATCAGTCGTGGAGCTGGAAAGAAAATCAGCAGCGGCGCAAACTAAGCAGCGACGCAAATTCAGCCGCGACGCAAATTCAGCTGCGACGCAAATTCAGCAGAGGCGACTTCATCTTCTCCACGAAGCTTCAGAATCCAGGTTCCTCGATGCGAAACAAGATTTTTGAACAGAGAACTTCACCCGAGAAATTCAGAGGGAACTCTCACGCATACAAGCCAGATTTCACGCTGTAACGATCAAATTGAAGAGATTAAGGGCCAATTAAAGCTCGTAATTCCATGGTTTAATCCTACGCATGTAACCGTCGGAGTAATGGTCATAAAGACAGAGGTTTAAGGGCCTTTAATGGCGGACGCTCGACTCCCCCTCCTCGCCACCTATAAATACCCGATTGAGATTGCAGGAATGCCACACCACTTCGAAATTCCCAGCAAGATAAGCAACAAAACTCTCACGCGAAAGTGCGGACGCTCGACTCCCCCTCCTCGCCACCTATAAATACCCGATTGAGATTGCAGGAATGCCACACCACTTCGAAATTCCCAGCAAGATAAGCAACAAAACTCTCACGCGAAAGTTCTAGAGGAAGTTCTGTGCAAGCTACGATCCAGCAGGTGCGAGACTTAGGAAGATTTCGTGCAGTCGACCTTCTGCCAAAACTTCGTACGTGCTGCCGGACCTCACGCCAGATTTTCATAGTTGGGTCCCTGCGGTTTGGTGGTGCCGCCTAGGAATTTTACATTGTTTTACCAGAATCAAACTTTGAATGGTAAGTGGGTTTTTGCTAAGTAATATATTCGATTGATATTATATATATTATTCTCGTTAAAGTTTCAGTTTTGAACCTACTATTCGAGCACTATTTCAAGTCAGATTTTTGTCTCGTTCAAACTCTGTTTTTGCACTGATTTTGCTGTCGTAATATGGGTCTACGGAATATTCTGCACTCTGGGTTACTTGGTGTAACCACATGCCTCGACCCCTTAGAGGAATAAAAATTAGGGACTGATCAGTAAACCATAGACATGAAGTAATTATCAGTGCTTTTCTGCTACTCGTTCTGTTAAGTTCTGACATGCTCTGTTATGCTCTGTTAAGCTCTGTTATGCTCTGTTAAGCTCTGTTATACTCTGTGCTGAGATCTGTTATCTCAGTATATATATATTAATATTTGTTACACTCGAATGGTATCCCCCACTTGCTGAGTGTTTCCCCAAACACCCACCCCTTACTTCTCCACCCAGATAAGAATGAAGAACATGTTGAAGAAGAGGAACAAGATCTGTTTTGGGGCTGGTGAAGACTCTACTTTTCTTTTTTAATGTAATTTTCGCTTCCGCACTCTGTAATTAAATTTCTCCGATTTTCAGTTGTAAAGACGATCATTTTGATTATGTAATAGACTGGTTTTGAGCTACACTATGAGGCTTGATGTTTTGTAATGATAATTTTAAACATCTCCGGTGTTCACGTCCAGGCCCGGTCTCGAGGCGTGACATCTATGAAGAACTGCCTCTTGAACAGTGATTGTATCCCTTCTCTTTTGAATCATCTAACCACTGGTTCTTCATCTGATCTGATTCATCTTTCACTGAACCTCTAATCTGCACTTGACCATCGATCCGAGCTTGTAACGCCTTGAAATTCCTGACTACGTAGAAATGAGTGCATGACTAGGGGAAAATAATTTTAGATGATTACATGTCATTGTATGTGATTTAATTATGATTTTTATATTGAATGTATGTCATGTTTTCAGCCGGTTGAGTTTCGAACGCGTGGACGAGACTAGGGACGATCGATATGAAAATAATTTGAGATTTTTAAGTTCTTAGATTTTTAAGAAAAAATTTAATATTTTTAAACAACAATTTCTGAAAAATTGGGGTTTTTATGATTACTTTGGAGGGGAACCCGTTTTTCGTCTATACGGGATGTTTTATTGGATTTTAAGGTATTTTAAAATTTGAGGGGCTTTAATTACGCAAATTAGCCATTTTCAAAGCCAAGTCAAAGTTTTAATTATCTTATCAAATTAAGGGAGGGGCAAACATGTCAAAAGTTTCTTCTTTTTGTTAATTAACTATAGGGGTCAATTGTGTCACACTCCATTGTTTCAAAACACCAAAAATTAATCAAAACCTAGCTAAAGCCTCCACTCCCTCCTCCCTACAGCACGTCCACCTCCTCCCCTCTCAAGGTTTCGAAAATTGCAAGATCTTGGTGATTCAAAGGCGGTCCGGTCTCGATCTCGTGTCCTCTACGTCGGTAACTCACATATCTCAATTTTCTCCAAGCCAGGCATGTGATATCGATCCCTTTTCTCATCGCTTAAACTATATTAATCTGCTTTTAAAGTTTAATGCATGAATTGTTGGTGAATTATGTAGATATATGCTTCATGATTGAAATCCATGCATGTGACATATTTTTCTAACTTGTTTTTGTTCCATTCTCGTGAGGCTTCGGTTGAGGCTGTTCTAGGAGGCTTGAGAGTGGGTCTTAGTCGTCCAAGAGAGAGCTAGAGTTGGTCCATAGAGGGAGGGTTCGAGGCTGGATGTTAGTGGAGCCATGGTGGCTCGGGCAACCACATGCGGCGCGCGACGCACGTTGATTTTTTGAGGCATCGTTCGAACCATGCGACGCATGATTTGGACCAGGGTTGGTCAGGTTAGGACCGGCTAGACCTGGGTATGGTCCAGACGACGGGGCTCCGGCCAGGGCAGCCGGAGCTGGGCGGTCGAACTCCAATAGTTGCGATGGGTGATGGTGGGCGGCATGCATGGAGGCGTGTGTATGTTGCTAGGTTTTGGTGTGTGGACCGGCCGGTTTGGCTGGACCGGTTGGTTCGGTTGGACTGGGTTCCGTTCATCAAGTCTCGAGTCAAAATGTTTTAAAGTTGGTCCGGGTTATTTTAATTTCGGACGGTTATTTTAATTTTAAGTCAAATGTCCAATTTTAAAGAAAATGGTCAAATGTTTGAAACCGAGTTAAACTTTTAATTTAATTGGTTTTGATGTTCATTTTAAGTTTTTAATTCAAAATTGGAGTCTTTGAATTTTTAATCGAGTCAAAATTGACCATGGGATCTTAATCGGGTCAAAATTGGTCATTTGGTCAAAATTGATCATTTGGGTCAAAAAATTTTAGGTTGTCCTTTTTAAAAGTCAAAATTGGTTAAATTGATTTTTAAGTCAAAATTGATTTTGAAATTAGTCAAAATAGTTTTTTTATTTTAAAGTCAAAATTGGTCTTTGATTTCAAGGTCAAAATTTGGTCAATTGATTTTGGATTAGTCGAAATTGGAGTATTTTAGGGATGTTAAAGGTGAATTTAAAGTTATGGGCTAAGTCAAAATTTTTAAGTTAAGTCTAGAATTAGTGGGCCAGGCTCCTGAACCAGTCCTTGACCGAAGTAGAAAATGTAGAAGCCTGTGAATGTATATTTAATTATATATGTAGTATTCTACGTACGTAAATGTTTTAAAGGAAATGATTAAATATACATTGACGGGATAAGTTTTTAAATTGCATGATTTTAATATATGCACGCATCATGAGATTCTATGAAACGATCAAGCATGATTTTTTTAAAGATAAAACCCGAGGGATTGAAGTGATGTGACAAAGTTTAATGATGGGAGCTACCGGGTAGTTGGGCCCGGGGATCCCCTGTTTTAATGTATGATTATGAGCCTATGGATCAATGTGATCATGACATGGTGAAGTGGCAAACATAGAGGTGTGAAGGATCCCGAGGTAAGGTCGGGTGAACCGCACCGCCACGTATTGGTTATTTCGACTGATCAGTCACACACCCGCTCGCATTCACTGATACGACTCATACGTTTTTCATGTTACGTTATGTCATGCCTTATGTACGTTATATGTTATGATATGTTATGTAAATGTACGAACAATGTTTTAAGATCACTCATGCATACATGACTGATACGACTCATACGTTTTTCATGTTACGTTATGTCATGCCTTATGTACGTTATATGTTATGATATGTTATGAAATGTACGAACAATGTTTTAAGATCACTCATGCATACATGTTTTAACATTATTTTATTACAAGTATGTGCTTGCATGTGACTTTATATATATGTACCTTGTTATTTTAAAAGATAGAGCATGTTGAGCCTCTAGGCTCACTAGGTTTAAATGGTGCAGGTGATGACCCTGTGGACTTTATATCGACTGGCGGTGAGGACCTCTGAGCGCCCGTTGCAGCAGTACCCCATGGCCGCTACGATTTCTTTATTTACATCATGATACACTTTTCCGACATTTATTTACATGTTATGTTTCCGCACTTTTTCATACTCTGATTTTTAAGCAGAATTGATGACTTAATGTTTTCGAGGTATTGGTTTTATTCATGTTATAAAATTATGTTGAGAAAATTTAAAGGGAACGAGCCATACCTTTTAGTTTAATTATTCCGCACATGATTTAAAAAAAATTCTAGAGTACGGTTCGTTTCAGTTGGTATCAGAGCCAGGTTCTGGTGGGTACTAGCCTGCTGCGTGGAGCTCGGAAGTCGCACTACCAGTCTGTGAGTTTTATAGTTTATGATTCATGTTATTGTTCGCCTGCTGCATGTTTTAGTCCTACATGAGTTTTGTCCTTAGAGTTTTAAAGTAGACGCTTAGTCATGCACTTAGATTTACGTGATAAGGTTTTGGTGTATCAGAATGTCTCTCAGACGTGATAGGACCCATCAGGATGATGTTACTCCTCCTCCTCCTCCCCCACCTCAGCGGTTGACGCCATATGAGAGGGCTAGTGTGGATATTGTAGCCGGGATTACTATGCTTCTGGAGAGACAGTCGGAGCAACCCGGGAAGTCGCTGAGGAGGATGTCGCAAAGAGGTTCCACAAGAAGGGACCTAAGGAGTTTGCTGGTACCACTGATACACTTGTTGCTGAGGAGTGGATTCGATCGTTGGAGATCATCTATGCTTATATTGGTCTCGCGGACGCTGATAAGGTCCGATGTGCTATCTTTATGATGAAGGGAGACGCAGCTCTTTGGTGGGAGAGCACAGTGGTTGGTCTATATCTGGAGAGCTGACTTGGGAGGAATTCAAGAAGGTGTTCTTTGAGAAGTATTTCACTGCTGATGCCCGGAGCCAGCTTATTCGAAAGTTTATGAGTCTCTGCCAGGGAGACAAGTCTTTTGCACAGTGGTTGGTCTATATCTGGAGAGCTGACTTGGGAGGAATTCAAGAAGGTGTTCTTTGAGAAGTATTTCACTGCTGATGCCCGGAGCCAGCTTATTCGAAAGTTTATGAGTCTCTGCCAGGGAGACAAGTCTTTTGCTGAGTACGTGAGGTAGTTCGAGCTGGGGTGTCACTTTGTTCCCTCGATCGCGACTGTGGAGAGTGAGAACTACGGCAGTTTACTGATGGAATGCGACCAGACATCCGCCACGATGTCAATATGGCGGACGTGGCTACTTATATGGCAGCGATGAAAAGGGCATACCGGTCTGAGAGAGGCCTGAAGGACATGAGGGATGACTTACAGAGGAAGCGTCAGATGCAGCAGCCCGCCAGGGGCCAGTCTTCGTAGCAGCCAGCAAAGAGACCATTCCAGGGACCTTCTAGGGGCCCAACTCCTCAAGGACAGCAGCAGCAGAGACGCAGAGCCAGCAGAGGCCACAGCAGCAGGGGGCAGCGCCCCTAGACCTGGAGGATTCCTAGTCTGCAAGGAGTGCAGTAAGCAGCATTCAGGACCTTGTATGGCTGGATCTGGCAAGTTCTTTCACTGCAAGGAGCCAGGGCATATTTCTAGGGATTGTCCTAAGAGGAGACAGACCACAGGTCCTGTCTTTGTGATGCAGGCAGAGGCTGTGGACCCGGACACGACATTACTCACAGGTATTCTGTTTTAGATTCCTGCCGTTCTTGTGCCTTGTTATGTTACTACCTGGGTGTTTCAGAATTGCATGATAGATAGAGCACTACTAGGAAATTCTTTGCCTTAGTTGCTAAGTTGATATAAGTAAGAACCGTTAGATTTCTAGAACTTTCCTTGAGAACTTAGACGGATAGGAATACGAACTTAGAAATATCTTAGGTATCTAAACTACTTTTGGGATTTAGTTTGACCGTAAATGCATATCTGTATGACGTTTCTGTTTCAGGCGAGATTCGTGTGCTAGGTGTCACTAACTCGCTTTTCTAGACTCAGGGGCGACCCACTGGTTTATTTCGAGTGCGTTCACACAGAGGATGGGTATGGTTCCGGAGAGCTTGGGAGTAGCTCTCGCCATGACGGTTCCGTCAGGAGAGAGTTGATGACAACCAGCATCGTGCAGGGGTTGATGATGATGTTCTAGGATCATGCGGTCAGAGCGGATTTGGTCGTTTTGCCGATGTCAGGATTAGACCTCATCCTAGGTATGGATTGGATGACAGAGTTTGGAGCAATGATAGACTTTTAGAGGAGGAAAGTGACTATCAGGCCGCCAGGGCAGGAGGCCTTCTTATTTGAGGCAGCGAGGAGGCCACAAAAGCCCAGATTTATATCATTTCTCCAGGCCAGGAAGCTAGTTGAGCTCAGATGTTAGGCGTTCTTGGCCAGTGTCATCGCTTCTGGAGGTTCAGCGGGCCCTTCACTGTCTGAGGTGGAGGTAGTCAGGGAGTTTGCATATATCTTCCCTAGTCAGGGAGTTTGCATATCTCTTCCCTGATGATGTAGTGGGAGTTCCACCGGAGCGAGAGGTGGAGTTTTCTATTGAGCTGATGCCAGGTACAGTGCCTATCTCTAAGGCACCTTATCGATTAGCTCCTACCGAGATGAAGGAGCTTAAGGAGCAGATCCAGGAGTTGCTCGATAAGGGGTTCATACGCCCTAAATTTTCTCCATGGGACGCGACGGTGTTGTTTGTGAAGAAGAAGGATGGCAGCATGAGGTTGTGTATTGACTATCGGGAGCTGAACAGAGTCACAGTGAAGAATAAATACCCACTCCCGAGGATTGAGGATTTATTTGATCAAATGCAGAGAGCTTAGGTGTTCTCGAAGATTTATTTGAGATCTGACTATCATCAGCTGAGAGTTAGAGAGGAGGACGTGTCCAAGACTGCTTTTCGAACACGCTACGGCCACTAAGAGTTCTTGGTGATGCCGTTCATGTCCCAGCGATTTTCATGGATTTGATGAATAGGGTATTCAGGCAGTATTTAGACCAGTTCATCACAGTTTTCATCGATGATATTCTGGTCTATTCGAGGAGCTTAGAGGAGCATAGGCAGCACTTGCAGACAGCCTTGCAGACATTGAGAGAGCACAGATTGTATGCCAAGTTCAGCAAGTACGAGTTTAGGCTGGAGCAGGTGGCATTCTTAGGGCATATTGTGTCGAGAGATGGGATTTCAGTCGACCCATCAAAGGTGGAGGCCGTGCAGAACTGGGGGATTCCAAGGAATGCAGCGGAGAGTCGCAGTTTCTTGGGGCTGACAGGTTACTATCACAAGTTATCAAGGGCTTCTCCTCTATTTCAGTGTCCTTGACAGCCCTCACCAAGAAGAATGCAAAGTATGTGTGGAGTCTCGAGTTCCAGAGGAGCTTTAATCAGCTAAAGGAGACCCTCAATTCAGCACCAGTGTTAGCTATGCCAGTGGACCACAAGGAGTTTGTGGTTTATACAGATGCTTCTCTGAGAGGTTTGGGTACAGTTCTGATGCAGGGAGGTAAGGTTATTGCATATGCATCGAGACAGCTAAAGAGTTATGAGCAGAACTATCCGACGCATGATCTGGAGCTTGCAGTAGTAGTGTTCGCATTGAATATTTGGAGGCACTACTTATACGGCGAGAAGTGTCAGATTTTTCACCAACCACAAGAGCCTCAAGTACTTCTTCACCCAGAAGGAGCTGAACATGAGGCAGCGCAGATGGTTAGAGTTGTTGAAGGACTATGACTGTGACATTAGCTACCATCCGGGTAAGGCTAACGTAGTAGCGGACGCATTGAGCCAGAGACTGCAGTAGTGGCATGTTTGTCAGTTGAGAGACCACTACAGGCTGAGATTCAGATATTCGGTCTGGAGTTTTATTCAGGAGGCTGTGCACCGAGTTTGGCAGCACTCACTATTCAGCAGACTCTTAGAGAACGGATTAGAGACGGGCAGGCCTCCGATGAGCAGTTACAGCAGTGACAGCGAGATGAGTCCAGAGGACGAGGTTTGTACACAGTTGAGGATGGGATAGTCCATTTCAGAGGTCGTATGTGGGTACCTAGTACTGGACAGTTGAGAGCCGAGATCTTATCTGAGGCTCATGCATCGACATACTCCATCCACCCAGGGAGAACGAAGATGTACAGAGATTTGCAGACGTTGTATTGGTGGTCGGGGATGAAGAAGGATATTGGGAGATTCGTGTCTGAGTGCTTGACTTGTCAGCAGGTCAAGGCGGAGCATCAGCGACCGGCCAGGTTGTTGCAGCCGCTCCCTATTCCCAAGTGGAAGTGGGAGCATATTACGATGTATTTCGTGGTTGGATTGTCCAGGAGTCCCAGAGGGTACACGGCGATATGGATGATTGTGGACAGACTCACCAAGTCAGCGCATTTCTTACCGGTGAAGACTACTTCACCCTGACAAAGTACGAAGAGCTCTAAATCAGAGAGGTTGTCAGACTGCATGGCATATCAGTCTCTATTGTGTCTGACAGAGACACCCAATTTACGTCTGTGTTCTGGAGGAGATTACATGCGCCTTGGGGACTAGATTTTCATTCAGTACAGCTTTTCATCCACAGACAGACGGACAGTCAGAGAGGGTCATCCAGATTCTGGAGTATTTGCCGAGAGCTTGTGTGATTGATTTCTAGGATACGTGGGACTCGAGATTGTCGTAGGTAGAGTTCACGTACAACAACAGCTTTCAGGCCTCAATTGGGATGGCTCCGTATGAGGTGCTGTACGCGAGGAGATGCAGATCTCCCGTGCACTGGGACGAGTTTGGAGAGAGAGTGCTGACTGGGCCAGAGTTAGTGCAGCAGACAGCGGATATTATGACGAGGATTCGAGATCGGATGAGGACAGCCCAGAGTCGTCAGAAGAGTTATGCCGATCAAAGACGACGAGATCTGGAGCTACCTGTTGGGGATCATGTGTTTGTGAGGATATCGCCCATGAAGGGCATGATGCGCTTTGGCCGAAGGGACAAGCTCAGCCCGAGGTTTATTGCTCCATTCGAGATTTTGGAGAGGGTTGATACTTTGGCATACCGTGTAGCGTTACCACCCAATTTTTCAGCAGTTCATATTGTGTTCCACATCTCGATGCTGTGGAAGTATGTTCCGAATCCGTCAGACGTTTTGGAATTTGAGCCGCTCCAGTTAGGGCCAGACTTATCATTTGAGGAGAACCAGTGCAGATTCTAGCTCGAGAGGAGGAGGCTGAGAGCGTGGAGTATTCCGATGGTTAAGGTCCGATGGTAGAATCACTCGGAGGATGAAGCTACCTGGGAGACCAAGGCCGATATGCGGACGCGCTACCCGAAGTTTTTTGGTACGTACTTAATTTCGGGAATGAAATTCCTAAGGGGGGAGAGTTGTAATGCCTAAAAATTCCTGACTAGGTAGAAATGAGTGCATGACTAGGGGAAAAATAATTTTAGATGATTACATGTCATTTTATGTGTTTTAATTATGATTTTTATATTTCATGGAATGTATGTCATGTTTTCAGCCTGTTGAGTTACGGACGCGTGGACGAGACTAGGGACGACCGAGATGAAAATAATTTGAGATTTTTAAGTTCTTAGATTTTTAAGAATAAATTTATTATTTTTAAGCAACAATTTCTGAAAATTGAGGTTTTTATGATTACTTTGGAGGGGAACCCGTTTTTCTTCTATACGGGCTGTTTTATTGGATTTAAGGTGTTTTAAAATTTGAGGGGGCTTTAGTTACGAAAATTAGCCATTTTCAAAGCCAAGTCAAAGTTTTAATTATCTTATCAAATTAAGGTAGGGGCAAACATGTCAAAAGTTTCTTCCTTTTGTTAATTAAACTATAGGGGTCAATTGTGTCACACTCCATTGTTTCAAAACACAAAAAAATTAATCAAAACCTAGCTAAAGCCTCCAATCACTCCTCCCTACAGCACGTCCCCCTCCTCCCCTCTCAAGATTTCGAAAATTGCAAGATCTTGGTGACTCAATGGCGGTCCGGTCCCGATCTCGTGTCCTCTACATCGGTAACTCGTAGATCTCAATTTTCTCCAAGCCAGGCATGTGATATCGATCCCTTTTCTCATCGTTTAAACTATATTAATCTGATTTTAAAGTTTAAGGCATGAATTGTTGGTGAATTATGTAGATCTATGCTTCATGATTGAAATCCATGCATATGCCATATTTTTCTAACATGTTTTTGTTCCATTCTCGTGAGGCTTAGGTCGAGGCTATTCTAGGGGGCTTGAGAATGGGTCATAGTCGTCCAAGAGAGGGCTAGAGGTGGTCCATAGAGGGAGGGTTCGAGGCTGGACGTTAGTGGAGCCATGGTGGCTAGGGCAACCACATGCAGCGCGCGACGCACGTCGCTTTTGTGAGGTGTCGTTTGAACCATGTGACACATGGTTTGTACCAGAGCAGGTCAGGTTAGGACCGACTGGACCTGGGGGTGGTCCAGTAGGCGGGGCTCCGGCCAGGGCGGCCGGAGCTGGGCGATCGAACGCCAATAGTGGAGATGGGTCATGGTGGGCGGCATGCATGTCGGCGTGTATGTTGCTAGGTTTTGGTGAGTGGACCGGCCGGTTCGGCTGGACCGGTTGGTTCGGTTGGACCGGGTCCGTTCATCGAGTCTTGAGTCAAAATGTTTTAGAGTTGGTCCGAGTTATTTTAATTTTGGACTGCTTAAACTTTTAATTTAATTGGGTTTGATGTTTACTTTAAGTTTTTAAGTCAAAATTGGAGTCTTTGGATTTTTAATCGAGTCAAAATTGACAATGGGATCTTACCCGGGTCAAAATTGGTCATTTTGTCAAAAATGGTCATTTGAGTCAAAATTGTGTAGGTTATCCTTTTTAAAAGTCAAAATTGGTTAAATTGGTTTTTAAGTCAAAGTTGATTTTGAAAGTAGTCAAAATTAGTTCTTTGATTTTAAAGTCATGTTCTTTGATTTTAAAGTCATAATTGGTCTTTGATTTCAAGGTCAAAATTTGGTCAATTGATTTTGGATTAGTCGAAATTGGAGTATTTTAGGGATGTTAAAGGTGAATTTAAAGTTATGGCCTAGGTCCAAATTTTTAAGTTAGGTTTTGAATTACTTGGCAGACTCCTGAACCAGTCCTTGACCGAAGTAGAAAATATAGAAGCTCGTAAATATATATTTAATTATATATTTAGTATTCTACGTACGTAAATGTTTTCAAGGAAATGATTAAATATACATTGACGGGCTAAGCTTTTAAATTGCATGATTTTAAGAAATGCACGCATCATGAGATTCTATGAAACGATCAGGCATGATTTTTTTTAAAGATAAAACCCGATGGATTGAAATGTTGTGGCAAAATTTAATGATGGGAGCTAGCCGTGTAACCGGACCTAGGGATCCCCTGTTTTAATATATGATTATGAGTCTATGGATCCATGTGATCACGACATGGTGAAAGTGGAAAGCATATAGGTGTGAGGGATCCCGAGGTAAGGTCTGGTGAACCGCACCTTCAAGTACGTTGATTATTTCGACTGATCAGTCACATGCCCGCTCGCATTCACTGATACAACTCATACGTTTTTCATGTTACGTTATGTCATGTCTTATGTACGTTATATGTTATGATATGTTATGAATGTACGAACAAGGTTTTAAGATCATCCATGCATACATGTTTTAACATTATTTTATTACAAGTATGTGATTGCATGTGACTTTATGTATATGTATCTTGTTATTTTAAAAGATAGAGCATGTTGAGCCTCTAGGCTCACTAGATTTAAATGGTGCAGGTGATAACCCTGTGGACTTTATCCCGACTGGCGGTGAGGACCTCTGAGCGCCCGTTGCAGCAGTACACTATGGCCGCTATGATGTCTTTATTTACGTCATGATACACTTTTCCGACATTTATTTACATGTTATGTTTCCGCACTTTTTCAGCATTGATGATTTAATGTTTTCAAGGTATTGGTTGTATTCATGTTATAAATTGATGTTAAGAAAATGTTTTAAAAGAAACGAGCCATACCTTTTAGTTTATTTATTCCGCCATGATTTAAAAAAAAAATTCTAGAGTACGGTTCATTTCAGAGCTATTAGTCTCCTGAGATGTTTCTCTCCTCTGTTGTACCAGCTTGGGCATCCCCTCATTGTTCCAGCTTGGATGTCTTTTGCCGCACCAGCTTGGGCTTCCCTTTACTGCTTCGTCCAATCTGATCTGCTCTTGTTTATCCAGCTTGTACCTATGAAGACTGATCGAGTACACCCTGCTCTTGTATTTCTTCTTCTTCTACAGGGTTCACCTCGAGCTCGTCAAACTTCTCAAAGATTCTTCCTCATCTCCATCTTCATCTTCATCTTCCACAATAAACCCATCTCTCTTAAGAATCCAGCTTGACTTGCGTTCCTGGTCTGGTCTTTTTCTATCCGAGCTAGTTTCCCTTAATCAGCTTGGATATCTTCTACGCTGCTCTGGGACTGCACATCAATCTTAAACCGTTGGTGAGATAATAGTAGGTTTTGTGTTAATCAAAATTAAGATTCTGATCTGTTAACAACAGATCCAACAGTTTGTACATTTGATCTCTATTTATACTTTTAGTAAGCGGATCCGCTAGGTTTTCCTTTGACCTTATGTAGTCAACAGAAATAACCTCATCAGAGATCAATTGTCTAATGGTATTGTGTCTTCGGCGAATATGTCGAGACTTACCATTGTACATACTGCTTTGTGCTCTTCCTATTGCTGATTTACTATCACAATGAATGACATTAGAAGGTACTGGCTTATTCCAACTAGGAATATCTTCAAGGCATTTTTTTAGCCACTCGGCTTCTTCCCCTGCTTTATCTAAGGCAATAAACTCTGATTCCATCATTAATCGAGCTATACACATTCGCTTAGATGATTTCCAAGACACTGCTCTCCCACCTATAGTGAACATGTATCCACTAGTGTACTTAGAGTCTTTTGTGTCCGATATTCAATTAGCATTACAATAGCCTTCTAAAACTGCTGGATATTTTGTATACAGTAAACTGTAGTTTGATGTATATCTTAAATATCCAAGTACTCTTGTTAAGGCTTTCTAGTGATCTTTACTTGGATTGCTCGTGAACCTACTCAATTTGTTGACGGTGTGTGCAAGGTCTGGGCGAGAACTCTTTGTTAGAAACATTAAACTCCCTATTACACTTGCATAGTCAAGTTGAGAGACAGGTTCTCCACGATTCTTTGTTAGGTGAACACCCAAATCCATCGGTGTTCTAGCAGGACGACTCACCAAAGTATTGAATCGTTCAAGTATTTTTTCATCATAATGGGTTTGTGATAGAACAATACAATCTGATGTTCTAAATATCTTGATCCCGAGTACGTATAACATCACACAGACCCAAATCTTTGGTGTCGAAGTGTTTTTTTTCAAAAGTTCCTTATTATTAATACTCAACTTATGATAATTGCCCATGATTAGTATATCATCAACGTAAGGCACACAATTACATACGACTTGCAGTACCTTTGATGTAGATACATTGTCACATTCGTTGATCTTGAATCCATTTGACTTCATCGTAAAGTCAAACTTTTCATGCCATTGTTTTGGCACTTGTTTTAGCCCATATAGTGACTTAACAAGTTTACATACATTCTGTTCTTGTTGGGTATCCTCCTCGATGCGGAGTCGCACTATCAACTCTTCAAGTGTCAACTCCTTTCGCTTGTGCTTTAGGTATCTTGAAGTCTCTCCACATAGGTGGCAGTTTCTCGATTATTGTCGTCACTTGCAATGGTTCATTTATCTCCATTACTTCTGTCAATAAATCATGAATAATAATTTGGATTTCTTGTACCTGGCTCATAACAGATTTGGCGTCCACCATTTTGTAGTGCAGAAACTTTCCAACAACAAATTTCTTCACTCCAGCATCCACTGTTTTATACTTCTTCTCCAAGTAGTTCCACAACTCCTTTGCAGTCTTGACGGAACAGTACATGCCGTACAGAACGTCGTCTAGATTGTTGAGAATATAGTTGCGACACAAGAAGTCACTTTGGTTCCATGCATCAACAGCAGTCCGACTTTGTGTATCACTGTCGCCTTCAGTGACTACAGGGGTTCCTCTTTTAAGAACCGGGACAGACTGAGTGTTGTAAGATAAAACAACATCTTCTGTTGCCATTGTTTGAATTCTGCACCCGAGAAATTGAACGGTTTTTCACCATGTGCAACAGCAACAGTGGTGAGGCGTGTAAGGGTGACTGATGACATCTTCGATCAAGTGACAGATAGGAACACAGTAACAAAAATTTCGTCTTGCCATTGATGGGTGTTCAAATCTGTCTTTCAACAGTTCACGCTCTAAACTATTGAACAACAGTTCACGATAGCAGGTTGGTCGAGGCGAAGAAAGTCCTCTTTTCGCAAGACGAAATTTTCCGAGTATAGTGCTCTCGTTCCGTGAATCATCCCTAAGATACAACGACCTACGAATTACGAAGTGTAGCACCACACTGATCAGGCTAACAAATAAATGTTTTGAACTTTGTTTTGAGTCGGGACTGTACGCAGGGAAAACAGGGGCAAATACAGTGCAGAAGGCAACGGGAGAATGCAGAAGTAATTGAGTTTCGAATGCCTAAACTGCCTGTATTTATAAGGGTTGGTCGGTTGTCTTGAACGTACGCATGCTTTCAAGAAACTCCATTTCGAACAGTTGCACTGCTTCGAATAGTTACTATGTTTCGAACAGTTGCGCTGCTTTGAATAGTTACACTGTTTCGAACAGTTGCACTGCTTCGGAGCGATCGCACACCATCTCAAATGGTTGCAGCGTTTTGATTGGACGCAACCATCCCGAACAGCTCGCAGCTTTTCAGGCATGAACCAGTGTATTTTTTCAGAAAAATCGGTTCGACGACATGCCTTTCCTTCAGCGCATGTCGTCGTAGCTTGCGATGGTCAATTCAGCTCGCGATGGTTAACTCAGCTCGCGACGGTCAACTCAGCTTGCGACCAGTAACAGCATGCGACTTGAAACAACTTGCGACCTGATACAGCTCGCAACCTCACTGCTTGCAAACAACTCGCGATATGTCTGCTCGCAACCAGATCGTTTGTGATCTGACAGCTTTCATTCACATTTCCCAACAGCTTCAACAATTTTTGAGTCATGATGGGCATCCAAACATTAGTAGCAAATCACGTACCTAATCAAGAAACTTTTGATCCTCAAGCCTTAAATGGATTTTGGGCGAGACCGTGAAACCTAACCTTAAATTAGGTAACCACGCGATCATAAGTTTAAGTTTCGTAAAACATTATAGTTACGACAATGATACAGTCTAAATAATTTAAATTACACATCAACCAAGATCCACGTTTCGATCGTGTTCTTGCTACGAGCAATTATAGCCTGCCAGTTTATTGTACATTCAAATGAATATAATTGGAAATGTAAATTACAAAACTGCAATGGCCAAAAAATCTCATTAAGTAGGTGTGGTGATGTGGTCCATGGTCCCGAAAACAATCGGCCTATCGAAATCTCCAAATTTAAACTGCCGATGGGCCCATTCACCTACGCAGTCTTCATGTCTCTTCTTTACACTACTTACATTGCCATGTGTTGTTTTCTTTTGTACATTTTTTTATAATTAATTAGATGTATATTTTAAAATGAACAATATCATATGGTAAAAGTAATGAAGATTCATGTGCAATTTAAATGGTCGTACCAAATCTGTAAATATTATTAGGGACTAAATGAAAACTTGAAGGAATAATATTTAAAATAGTAAAATAAAGAGACTAAGATGTAATTTTGATGATGAAAAGGAAAAAAAAAATAGACCATGACAATGAACTCTTGCCTTAGTAATAGTAACAGACTTACTATATAAGATAATAAATATTTTTACTATTTATTGCATTCATTATTGAATATTTTGTAATATATTCATCCAATTCTTAAAGTGTTTAACAAACATTTAAAATTATAATTACAATAAGTGACGACAGCAAATTGCATTTGTAATCGGTAATGCAAATGAATCGAGCCATGCGTGAACTTTCACGAGCTCGAAAATATTCGATTTATATTCAAAATCAATAAATTTCTCATGCAAAAGTCAGACCCTTTTTTAGTCAACCCTATTTATATTATTTTGTCTGTCATTTGTTGACGCTAATGAGCTTTAATAGTTTATTAATATGATATAATGAAATCATTTATTATGTAACTATATTTCAAGTTACTCGAGAGTTTATCTTCAAACAATAGTTCAAATAATTTATAAGCATGATCAAATATTTGAATATCTAATTTGCAGTAGAAATTTTTAATATTTTCGTGATTCAAACCTGGTTGAGTTTGACTTCAAGTCTAAAAGTTTAGATATTGCATCCTTGTGCGTGATTATTACTGAATATATTTACGAATACAGTGTGTTGTTACAATCCCCTATATATAAAATGTTCTCTGCCAAATAATAGTAATGTTTCCAGATTTCCTATCTATAAAAGTTCAACTATCGGGATCCAATCCTTATAAAATATTCTGATTTTGAGTTATTAAACATTTTGAAATATAGTATTTAATATTACACATTAATGTGGAGTGCATGTACATAATACATGCATGAAATTTTCAGTATATATATATATATATATTTAAGATTACAAATTAATGTGGAGTGCATGTACATAATACATGCATGGAATTTTCAGTAAGTTAATTTCAAAGCCTGTCGTGCGAGTTAAATGATAAGATAATTTTCAGTAAGTTAATTTCAAAGTCTCTAGTCGTGCGAGTTAAATGAAAAGATATATATATGCATGACATTTGAGGATAAAAAAACAATTAATTTATAATTTGTTGATATCTAGATGGATAATTGATATTATTAATACATTATCAAAACTAAAATGGATTCAGTAATCATGAAACAAATCCTAGATGGTTATAAAGCTCAAATTCAATTATATATTTTGGTTGAACATCATTCTTTGTATTTATCAAATAAAGTACATTAATATAAAAAAAATCATAGTTCTCATGGAACATGTGACTCAAAAGATCATATAAATTACATCATAATTGTTGTTGAAAAGTGAATATTCAAAATCATAAACGTAATCTTGATCAGTCACTACTAAATTGCATGATACAATGACCTCATAGCAATTTTACCGACTAATAAAATGTAATTCATAAAATTACAAAAATTATTTGACATTGTTAGATCAAGAGATTATCACTAGACCAAATGTTATAATGTTAGTTAATGTGCAACTTTATTTCCTTATAATGTGATAACGCAGAGTGCACATATTGTGTGTCTTAGGGTTGGGCTGTTAGACTCATGAGTTCGGGGAGGTGCGTGTTTAACTGTTGGTGATGTCTCATTTCCCTTAGAGATCATTCTTACCCTTTCTTGACCGTCGTTCCTATCCCTAGCAGAGATAGTATTGTTGGCGCAGTGGTGGATCCGGATCCCGCTCCCGGTGCACAGCAGAAGTTTAAAATTTTGAGCCCGGTATCGGTCAATACACCTAACAATAATCTAAGCATTCATTGGATGTTTAGAAGATTACTTTGCTGGCGTCTAGGTGCCTGGCTCTGACCAGTTCCACGAGGGAATTGGCACTTCAACGGTTGAACAACTACGATCTCTTAATTCGGTCCAAGACCGGAATCTCAAATCCTTCGACGGCGGGCGGCGATGGCAGCGGCGCGACGACGGCGAGGGGAAGGGAGGAGGAGAAGAAATATGTAACTAGAGGGGAGAAGAGAATTCTCAACCCAAAGTATTAGTTTTCAATACAACTTTTTGTGCGAGTAAAATGAATACCCCAGAGCCCCTATTTATAGATTTCCCATTGGCCTAAACCAGGTTAATGGGCTTGGGTCGGGCCCAGGACCAGGGGAACATTGGTTTCAAGTCCATCATTGTGGCTTCATCATAATCCTGAGCGACGATCAGATCGGACAGATCTACTCAGTTTACAAAACTGAACATTATGATGTGAAAACAATTTTTCCGACCACCTAATTCAAAATAGCAGTTAGGCCCCTATAAACTTTAAGGATAGTCATACTAGTCCAATCTTTAAGGAAATCTCATTTCCACCCCCAGTTATTTTAGGAAGTCACACTTCCCCTTTCTCCTACTATACTCAACAAATTGAGCCAAATTTCCTTGTCTACACGGGAATTGGTAAACCAGTACACTATGTGACCCTCAATGGTTCAGGGATACAGCTAGCCGTGGGCTCACAACTCATTGTGAATCAGAAAAC
>KQ999325.1:74598-90856 GCA_001598015.1 Dorcoceras hygrometricum | reverse complement strand
TCAGTGAAGCTCATCATAGATCGAACCATATCCATCAAGGTTCGATTACGACGCTCCGCTACATCATTGAGTTGTGGTGTGGCCGGAGGGGTCCACTGTGAGAGAATCCCATTCTCTTTAAGATAGGCTTGAAATTCAGCACTCAAGTATTCTCCACCTCGATCGGATCGAAGTGCTTTAATACTTTTCCCTAACTGATTTTCTACTTCAGCCTTGAATTCTTTGAACCTTTCAAAGGATTCAGACTTGTGCTTCATTAAGTACAAGTACCCATACCTATAGTGATCATCGGTAAAGGTGATGAAGTATGTGTGACCGTACTTAGTACCAATGCTAAGCGGGCCACACACATCAGTATGATCAAATCCAAAAGGCCTTGAGCACGTTCAGGCTTGCCCTTGAAGGGTTGTTTAGTCATTTTTCCCTTGAGACAAGATTCACAAGTCGGTAGGGAGTTAATATCTGACGTATCAAACATGTCACTCCTAACCAACTTGTTCATCCTACTTAAGGAAATATGACCTAGCCTAGCGTGCCAAAGTTGTGCTGGGTTTAAGCTATCGTTTTTCCTTTTAATAGTTGTTGTATGTGTTTCCACATCGCGAGTTGGAACTTCTTTTAATTTTAAGGTGTATAGATCGTTTTCGCGTTCCCCAATTCCAATCAAACATCCATTCTTGTATATATTGCAAATCGAATTGGCAAACTGACAAGAATATCCATCACTATCAAGCATAGAAACAGAAATAATGTTCTTTATTAATTCGGGAACAAATAAAACGTTTCTCAATAACAAATTAAAATTCAAAGATAGAAACAAATAAATATCTCCTATAGCTACAGCAGCAACCCTTGCTCTGTTGCCAAGCCTCAAGTGGGTCTCACCCTCTCTAAGACGTCGGCTTCTTGTCATCACCTGAAAATCATTGCAGATATGAGATCCACATCCGGTATCAAGTACCCAAGAAGTCGAACTAAGAGACATATTTATTTTAATGTAGAAAATACCTTTTGCAGTTCGCAACTGCTCGAGGTACTCCTTACAGTTCCTCCTCCAGTGTCCAGGCTTGTGACAGTGGTGGCAAACATCCTCAGATTTGTTTGGCTTTGAAGTCCTTGCCTTGGGCTTCTTGGCGGGTTTTTCCTCCTTCATAGGGGCAGAACGCTTCTTACCCTTGCGCCTGGGCCAATCTTCGCAGAGGAAGAAGAGCCTATAAGGAGGATGGGCTTGTCCTTCTTTATGGTCCCCTCGAACACTACAAGCATGTTCCAGTTCCTCCTCCAGTGTCCAGGCTTGTGACAGTGGTGGCAAACATCCTCAGATTTGTTTGGCTTTGAAGTCCTTGCCTTGGGCTTCTTGGCGGGTTTTTCCTCCTTCATAGGGGCAGAACGCTTCTTACCCTTGCGCCTGGGCCAATCTTCGCAGAGGAAGAAGAGCCTATAAGGAGGATGGGCTTGTCCTTCTTTATGGTCCCCTCGAACACTACAAGCATGTTCATCACCTCTTCAAGGGTGGCTTCCAGCTTGTTCATGTTAAAGTTGATCACAAAGGGGTCGAATGCAGCAGGGAGTGAGAGGAGAAGCAAATCCACAGACAGCTCATGTGGAAGTGTGATATCAAGACCCACTAACTTTTCAATGAGCCCAATCATACGAACCCCATGCTCGCGGACCGAAGTCCCATCGCGCATGCGGCTCGTCATAAGCTCCTTGACAGTAGTGAACCTCTCAGTCCGAGAGTTCTCCCCATACAGCTCTTTGAGATGAAGGTGTATGTCAGCAGCATACACCTTCTTCTCGAAACACCGTTGCATTTCGTTAGACATTGATGCTATCACATAGCACCGTGCCTTAAGCTTGTCGTCCCACCATTTGTCCAGCTTTGCCAGCTCGTCAGGACTGGCATCGGCAGGGGCTTCCTTCGGATGGGTCTTCTCGAGTGTGTAGAGAAGTTTCTCCGAAGCCAAAACAATTTTGAGGTTTCGAAGCCAATCTTGGTAGTTCAAACCAGTGAACTTGTTGCTATCCAGTATAGCAGCAAGTGGATTTTTGATCGAATACATTTTTAATAGCAGTTTATACTGAAAGGAAAAACATACATGCATTACTAACTATATATGAAAAACGCTAAGACATAAAACAAGGTCATTTAGTTTTATGAATTACCCTCCCACTATTTTAACGATTTCACCACCCTCTAATGAAATCGAGAAAGCAAGTTTCCTTAGTTGGTACACAGAGTCCAATCAAGCGATCATGGTCCCGAATAATATTAGCCAACCATGACCCTCAAAAGGTAGAGCCCAATTGCAACAGGTGCAACCTCCATGTATTTACCTCACGTCCAGTAAGGGCCCAATAATATGACGCCGATTACTATCACGTGTCAAGATGATCCATCAATGTTGAGTCGTGAAGGACTGTCCCCTTAACGTCCCCAATAATATGAGCCAACGTTAAAGGGAGTTCCAACCAACTCACAGCGAGTGTCAATGACGTGTACAGCTTTCCGGCATACATAACCCCCTCAATAATATGAGCCGGGACATGTATGCGGGTAGCATCGACGTACACTCATTGTTGATGGAAGGTAGGAAAATTTAAACAAATTTAAATTCCCTTAGTTTATCGAATAAACTTTTAATCTTGATATAAATTTTAAATCATATTTAAAATGAGGGATTTTAATTTTGAAATTTGGTCTCATTAATTTTAAATCACAATTTAAAATGCGGATTTAACAAACATATATCGCATATATAAAATTTTGGATGATCGATAGCGAGAGCTATGCGGTCCGTGGTTGCCAATCACGGACCTAGGTCCAGTCCTAGGTGAAATGCAGTATGCAATGCAATCCTGTTACATTTGCTTCCAGTTTTACAAATTTTTGGTCTTCAATATCTTTGATCATCATCTCCACCATCTTCAAAAGTCTTCCCAATAAATCTAATATTTACAATTAAATATCCATGACACGTTGGGATACAATTTTAAAGGGGTGGGAACGGGCCATAAACCAGGCCCACTTAGAAATAATATCAACAATATTACAACCAAAATTCGCAAAACCTAGCATACACATAACACATTGGGCACGGCTCTCGATCATCCCAAGCATACAATCAATTCAAATAATTGACATAAATTAAATAATCAAATCAAATTTGATAATTTCCCAACAAAATCATATTTTAAATATAAAATCACATTTTATAAATAAAATCACATTTTGTCAATTTTAATTACATCATACTGGGCTTAAAACGATTTTAGGCCCAAAATTTCCAAAAATCACTTTTGGTCCGACCAAAATGGCCCAATATCAAATATTGGCCCGAAAACCCCTCGGGCCATTCGGGACAGGCCCAAAAATCCAAGAGTCGAAAACAGCATCGCAATGCCGCCTCGGGATCGCCGGACGGAGGCCGCACGGCGGCGGCCGCCGCCTGCACAGCGTGCGGCACACTGCCGCAAGCTGCGTGCGGCACGGCCGGCCATCGGCACTGTAGCTGTGCGCAGCTACAGTGCCGCCGTGCGCACGCTACTAGTGCCTTTTTTTATTTCGAAAAATTTGTGATTTGATGCAATAAGGCACAATTATGTATTGATAGTTGTGATTTGATGCAATAAGGCACAAATTATGTATTGATAGATCCGAGCCTTGGCTTTGATACCACTGTTGGCGCAGCGGCGGATCCGGATCCCGTTCTCGGGGGCGCGGCGGAAGTTTCAAAATTTGCCTCGGAAACGTTCAATACATAATAATCAAAGCAATAAAACATTCATAGGATGTTTTATAGAAGATACCTTGCTGGCGTCTAGGCGCCTGGCTCCGACCAGATTCACAGGGAATCTGGCACTTCAACGGTAGGCGGCGGTAGATCTCCTAATCCGGTCCACGACTGGAAACAGGACTCCTCCGTCAGTCTGCACTAGAAGAGCTGACGAATTTGCCACGAACGGAATCTCCACGACAAGGTGATCGGAACAAGTCCGATCACGGCAAGCGGCGGCGGCGGCAGAGAGAGGCGTGGAGGAGAGGGGTGGGCGGCGGTTGGAGGCTAGGGTTTTTTTGTGTTGTGTAGAGTGTCATACATCAACCCTAGGCCATGCATATGTAGACTAGCGATGGGCTTGGACCGGCCCAATGTGCCTGAGTCAGGCCCAGGTCCATATGAACATTCGGTTCTCCATCACCGTGGCTTCATAATAACTCCGATCGACGATCTGATCGGACCAATCTACACAGTTTCCAAAACTGAGTATTATGATGCGAAAACAATTTTTCAGAATCCAGTACTTGTGTGACCCTCAATGGTCAGGGATACAGCTAGCCCGTGGGCCCACAACCATTGTGACTCCAAAATCACAATTTCGGACTGACCCATCGGATCAAGGTAAAGCGCCTAGCAACATAGCCCCATGATCCCCTAGATATCACTGATAGTGCCTGCAAGAACCAGTTGGTCGTGGTTAGCGTATAGTACGGTCCTTTCAACACATATATCCCGATCAGATCAACGACCATTGGTACATCGAGAGTCGCTAGAGATCTAATAACTATGCATACATCTTGGAGATCAAATAGTGACATCGCGTGTGTTACTAGGTAAACCCATTTACCTAAAACACATCTAGTACTCTGGCCAGAGATTTATCACACTATTACCTCCTCAGATAGCATAGGATATCCACGCATAAAAGCGAGCGGTGAATCCTCGACAATGAAGCATCGACTCCTACATGCATCGGGTCCTCACCCAATCCCGCCACCTAATGACCCCAACTGAGTCGGTAAACGGGTCAAAGTGAGGCACCTATCATGTAGAGTCTCAATGACGTTTCGAGTAGTGAGGACTAATCGGTACAACCAAGACCTCGGACTTATCCACTCGATAAATGATAACCACTTGGAAAGTCCGAATGAGGGTAGTTCGATAGATCACCAGGTCACTATCCATCTGCATGCTCAGAACATCACAATTTCCCTACCAATGAAACGTGGTACTTCACATCGCAGATGCTAGTCTCAAGCTCGGGCGGCCTTATCCTCATTTTGACGGCCCAATCAACTAGGAACGAGTTCATAATACACAGTGACTATTAGATGTGTTTCATGATAGCCATCATATCCATTATCACATCTAACATACACTATGGTGCATTCTAGGTCTTTATCCAACACAATTGTTAACATTATAACATAATGAAAATAAAGAACGCCATAAAAGAAATACGAATTTCATAAATAAAGATCGTCATACACAAGAGTCAATAAAACATACACGCCACAAGTTGGCTAGTTGGGCATCTACTCTAACACAGGGTTGTCTTGGTAGCGGCTCGTGACACTCGGAGCATATGCGACATCCGGTCTAGTCGAGATCACCACATAATACTACCTATTGTCGAGGCACATGGCACACGTGTCATACTCTCTATCTCCTCATCAGTCTTCGGATACATAGACTTAGATAGAGTGATCCCGAGCCACATAGGTAGGTGTCCTTTATTGGACTCTTTCATAGAGAACCTCTTAAGTATGGTATCGATGTAGGTCGCTTAGGTGAGTCCGAGCATCCTTTTCGATCTATCTCTATAGATCTGTATCCCAGAATATAGGATGCTTCACCCATGTTCTTCATCAAGAATCTACTAGACAACCATACTTTAGCTGACTGCAGCATTTCCACATAATTCCCAATGAGTAGAATGTCGTCATCATAAAGCACAAGGAATGTCACAGCATTCTTAACTACCTTCTTATACACACATGACTCCTCGGGATTCTTGACGAAACCAAATTCTTTGATTGTTTCATCAAATATAAGGTTCCAACTTCTCGATGCTTGCTTGAGACCGTAGATCATCTCTGAAGTTTTCATACTTTATGCTCACTTCCTACAGATGTGAAACCCTCAGGCTGCGTCATATAGATCTCTTCCTTAATGTTTCCATTAAGGAACGCAGTTTTCACATCCATTTGTCATATCTCATAATCGTACAATACGGCTATGGCTAGCAGGATTCTAATCGACTTGAACATTGCAACTGGTGAAAAGGTTTCATCATAGTCAACACCTTGTCTTTGATTGTAACCTTTTGCAACCAGTCGCGCCTTGGAGGTCAATACCTTACCATCAGGCCCAAGTTTTCTATATCCATTTGCACCCAATAGGAACTATTCCCTTCGGGAGGATTCACAAGAGTACAAACCTGGTTCGAATGCATTGAGGCAATCTCAGATTGCATTGCTTCAAGCCACAAATTAGAATCAGCATCGGAAATTGCCTTCATAAAGGTTCTTGGATCACATCCAATAGTTTGATCACTTTGATCATCTTCAAGTAGGAAACCATATCTGACAAGGGCCCTATGAACCCTTTCAAATCTCCTAGATCTGTCCATATCAAGGATTGGCTCTTGAGGTGTGGGAGATTCACTTGGTACTTCAGTTGGTTGTCGAACTTCTTTGAGTTCTACTATTTTGCCCTTTTTATCAAGTAGAAATTTCTTTTCCAGAAAGGTGGCATTTCTAGAAACAAACACTTTTGTTTCATTGGGATAGTAGAAGCAGTATCCAATAGCATTATTTGGATACCTAATGAAGTAGCATAAGATGGATCTATTATCCAGCTTATCTCCCACTGTCTGCTTCACGTAAGCAGGAAATCCCCAAATCCTCAAGTACGAGTACTTGGGTGGCTTGCTCATCCATATCTCACTTATCCATTGTCTTGGTGTTGACATTGTTCACCAACATTACCGCTGTTTCGAGCGCATAGTCCCAAAACGAGGTATAAAGTTCAGTGAAGCTCATCATAGATCGAACCATGTCCATCAAGGTTCGATTACGACACTTCACTACACCATTTAGTTGTGGTGTGGCCGGAGGGGTCCACTGTGAGAGAATCTCATTCTTCTTAAGATAGTCTTGAAATTCGGCACTCAAGTATTCTCCACCTCGATCGCATCGAAGTATTTTAATACTTTTTCCCTGTTTATTTTCTACTTCAGCCTTGAATTCTTTGAACTTTTCAAAGGATTCAGACTTGTGCTTCATTAAGTACAAGTACCCATACCTAAAGTAATCATGGGTAAAGGTGATGAAGTAGGTGTGACCGGGCTTAGTACCAATGTTAAGTAGGCCACACACATCAATATGGATCAAATCCAATAGGCCTGAGCACGTTCAGGTTTGCCCGTGAAGGGCAATTTTGTCATTTTTGCCTTGAGACAGGACTCACAAGTTGGTAAGGAGTTAATATCAGACATATTAAACATGCGATTCTAATCAACTTGTTCATTCTATTTAAGGAAATATGACCTAGCCTAGCATGCCAAAGTTGTGTCGGGTTCAGACTATCGTTTTTTCTTTTGATTGTTGTAGTATGTGTTTCCACATCGTGAGTTGGAACTTCTCTCAATTTTAAGGTGTACAGATCATTTTCACGTTCCCCAATTCCAATTAAACATTCATTCTTGTAAATATTGCAAATCGAATTAGCAAAATGACAAGAATATCCATCACTATCAAGCATAGAAATGGAAATAATGTTCTTTAAAAATTCGGGAACAAATAAACGTTTTTCAACAACTTAAAATTCGAAGAAAGAAATAAATAAGCATCTCCAATAGCTTCGGCCGCAACCCTTGCTCATTTGCCAAGCCTCAAGTGGGTCTCATCCTCCCTGAGACGCCGACTTCTTGTCATTACCTGCAAGTCGTTGCAGATATGATATCCACATCCGGTATCATTTACCCAAGAAGCCGAGTTAAGAGACATATTTATTTCAATGTAGAATATATCTTTTGCAGTTCGTAACTGCTCGAGGTAATCCCTACAGTTCCTCCTCCAATTCCCAGACTTGTGGAAGTGGTGGCAGATGTCTTCAGATTTGTTTGGCTTCAGAGCCCTTTCCTTGGGCTTCTTGGCGGGCTTTTCCTCATTCGCAGGGGCAGAACGCTTCTTACCCTTGCCTTTGGACCCTTTCTTTGCAGAGGAATAAGATCCCAAAAGGAGGATGGGCTTGTCCTTCTTTCTGGTCCCCTCAAACATGACAAGCATGTTTACCACCTCTTCAAGGGTGGCATCCAGCTTGTTCATGTTAAAGTTGACCACAAAGGAGTCAAACGCAGCAGGGAGGGAGAGGAGAAACAGATCCACAGACAGCTCATGTGGAAGCGTGATTTCGAGGCCCACTAGCTTCTCAATGAGCCCAATCATACGGACCCCATGCTCGTGGACCAAAGTCCCTTCGTGCATGCGGCTCTTCATGAGCTCCTTGACAGTAGTGAACCTCTCCGTCCAAGAGTTCTCCCCATATAGCTTCTTGAGATGAAGGTGTATGTCAGCAGCATACTCCGTCTTCTAAATTCACCGCTGCATTTCATTGCACATTGATCCCATCATGTAGCAATGTGCTTTAAGCTCGTCTTCCCATCATTTATACAGTTTTTCCAGCTCCTCAGGACTGTCATTGGCGGGGGCCTCCTTCGAAGGGCTCTTCTCCAGCGTGTAAAGAAGTTTCTCCGAAACAAACACAATCTTAAGATTGCGGAGCCAATCTTGATAGTTCAGTCCAATGAACTTGTTGCTATTCAGTATAGCAGCAAGTGGAGTTTTCATCGAAAACATGATTATAGCTGTGACGCCCGAACCCACGGGAATCACGAGTTGGGGTAAATAAAAATTTTCGAATAAAAAGAAGGGCTGAAAGACAATTTGTTATAAGCTTTATTTCTTATAACTTTGAAACAAACTGAAAACATTAAAACAAAATCTAACAGACACTCAATTGCGCGCCAACTACTGGAAACATTTGCGGAAAAACAGACTTTAATATATATTGCAATTGCGATTTACAACAGCTGATATTCTATATAAATGTACAACTGTTGCAACTGATCTTAATACAGTACATTCTAAACAAAACAACATCAGCTATGACACGGAAAACGTTGGCCTTGGACAAACACACACCACCCAACAGCTGATTCAAGTTTCACCTTCTGTCCGCTCTCCAGCTGTCGCACCTGCACCATTTTAAAAGCTAATGATCCTAGGGGCTCAGCAAGTAAAACCTGAATAATAACAATTTCAAATACGCAGGTGGACATCTGATCAATACATAAGCTAAAGGAACATCAATGATCAATATCATTTTCTTTTGTAAACATTTCATAAATTTAGAGACATGGGATAGTAGCCCAATTCTCAACCTCAATATCATTTTCATTAGATTTAAGGCTCAGAAGCTCTCCTTAGGTCCGTGTTGCACCTGATCAAGTGACTACTGTTGCACCTGATCAAGTGAATACTGATATGAGCTTTAGCCTTTGGCTTCTTTGCGTTAGGGCAATCGACATATAGACGACTGCTCACCCTTCTCTTTATGGGAGGGCAACTGATAGCTGCTCACCTCATCCATTATGACCGTCTGTTTTCTTTGCCATAAATCTTAAAATAAGCTTTTGTTCCTTTAACATTCTTTTCTTTAAACTTTCCTTCTTAAAATCCTCGGGTTCCTTCATTTAAAACTCTTGCTTCCGCTTTTACAATTTTACTGAGTATCGAATTCAGCTTTTGGAAACATATCTTTGGAATGAAACCAGTCGTAAGAGAAACCAGTCGCAATGAAAATACTAGCTGAAATGAATTGTAACCAGTCGCAAGATAGAAACCAGTTGAAATGAATAGTAACTATCTGTTGACAGCTACAACTTAAAGAAACGACATCGTTAATTTGAACCAGTCGTAACAATAATCGCTAACAACGCGACTTTGGGATAAGTGTAAAACGATGTCGTTGCTTTAAGAAGCTGACGTAAGAAAGTCTGATAATAAGAATAGACAGACGTAAGAATATCTGTTATCAGACATGACCACGATAAATGAAACGATGTCGTTAACGCATCAACCAGCCGTAAGGAAAAGCGCTAACATACATGAAACCAGACGCAAGGATTTTTGCTAAATAACCAGACGCAAGGAAAATACCAGTCGCAATGAATAGTGCAATTGCTGATTTTACGAAAACAACGCAGCTGCTGAAATTTGACTTGATATTTGTAACATCAAAACAACAACTATGCTATTAGTTGTTGCCTATCAAACCAGACTTTATACTGATTCAACTAGCATCTACCGATTACATAGCTATCAAATTCTGATATTACAACTACTGAAAGGAAGAACATTCATAAACATTCTTAGATTAAACTCGAATCCCCAGTACTTTTAAAACATCATAAACTTTCTGGAAAACATTTGGAAGCATCAAAACCTTATTTTCGAACCCATCTTTCTTTTCTTTTTATATCTAAATCATTTTAAACATGAACTTTAAACATACTATAACATATAGGCAAGAAGACTCAGAAAACATCAATATATGCTTTAATGGTGAGTCAAGAATCAGCTTTTACTTGCCTTAAACGAAGCTTTGCAACAGCAACCGATTCCTGCAGAAATATTCTCCTTTAAGCAACGCACGAACTTCTCTTGTCAAATACTTTGAAGAATACGAAAGATTTTCTTTGCAAATGATCAAGATCTTGCTTTCAAAGCAGGTTTTTATATGAAAGGGATTAGTGGCATGCTACTTGTGAAATTAAGCATGACACACTTATAAAATTTAGTAAAATTCCCTTCCTCTCATTTTAAATTTGTAAAACACCAAACCTTTTTCAAAAGAAATCATTTGTCCTTCTTAAAGATATTTTCAATCCATTTAAAAACTGCTCGTGCATCACCCTTGGAGTCATCCACTGAAGCCAGCTGCGGTACATCTATTTTTCTGAGATCATTGAAATCAGACAATGTATAACATTTTCAACATGTCATTTTAAATCTATAAAATGAACAAAATGCATAATGTGGTCATATGGATTTTTGGGGCGTTACAACTCTACACTCCTTATTGAAATTTCGTCCTAGAAATTTACGTACCAAATAGATAAGGGTAAAGACTTAGCATATCAGCTTCTGTTTTCCACGTTGCTTCTCGCTCCGACTGGTTAGTCCATTGTATCTTAACCATAGGAATGCTATGGTTTCTTAGCCTTCTAATTTCTCGGAGGAGAATTCTTTCTGGTCGCTCTTCATAGCTCAAATCTGGTGCTAATTGGATTGGTTCATGACTTATCACATGTGAATGATTGGGAACATATTTTCTCAAAGCTGATACATGAAAAACATTATGTACTGCTGACAGCTGTGGTGGCAGTGCTAATCGATAGGTTAATGTTCCTATCTTCTCCAAAATTTCATATGGTCCAATATACCTTGGACTCAGTTTTCCTTTCTTTCCAAAACGCATAACTCCTTTCATTGGGGCTATTCTAAAAAATACGTGATCACCTATTTCAAAATTCAGTTCCCTTCTTCGATTATCTGCATAACTTTTCTGTCGACTTTGAGCAGCTTTCATTCTTTCTCTTATTTTTCTAACAGCTGCTGCTGTTTGCTCCACAACATCTGGTCCTAAACCAGCTCTTTCACCAACTTCATCCCAATGGAGTGGTGTTCTACACTTTCGGCTTTCTGATTGTCCATCAGTCTGGGGGTGAAACGCAGTACTGAATGTCAGCATTGTACCCATAGCTTTATGTAGACTTTTCCAAAATGCTGATGTAAACTTAGGATCTCTGTCTGATACAATAGAAACTGGAACACCATGTAGCCTCACTATTTCCTTAACATATAAATCTGCGTATCTGCTCACCTCATATGTTGTTTTAACTGGTAAGAAATGAGCAGACTTAGTGAGTCTATCAATTATAACCCAGATGGAGTTATATCCTTGAGCAGTCCTTGGTAATCCAGTTACAAAATCCATCGCTATACATTCCCACTTCCATTCTGGAATAGGCAGTGGTTTTAATAATCCAGCCGGTCGTTGATGTTCATCCTTCTCCAGCTGACACGTCAAACATTCAGCTACAAATCTAGCAACATCCTTCTTCATTCCTGGCCACCAGTACAACTGCTGGAGATCCTTATACATTTTCGTACTTCCTGGATGTACTGAATATGGAGCTGTATGAGCTTCTTTCAAAAGTTCAGCTCTTAAATCATCTACTTGAGGTACCCATATTCTGCCCATAAACCTAACGATTCCATCTTCTGAAAAATAGAGGCTACTGCCTCTTTCTTTATCTTGTTTAACCCATCTCTTCAATTGCTCATCTTGCAGCTGACCTTCTCGAATTTGGTCTAACAAATTTGATCTTACTGAGAGGTTTGCTAAAATCGTATTACTGTAGCTGGACACTATCGAGTCCAAACTTTTCAATATCAGCTGCCAACAGCTTCTGGACAGTCAGCTGAGCTAATCCAACAGATTTCCTGCTTAGAGCATCAGCTACCACATTTGCTTTTCCTGGGTGATAGCTGATCGTACAGTCGTAATCTTTAACCAGCTCCAACCATCGCCTCTGCCTCATATTCAATTCTTTCTGGGTAAAGAAGTATTTCAAACTCTTGTGATCTGTAAATATGTCATACTTCTCCCCATCTAGATAATGTCTCCATATCTTAAGGGCAAAGACAACAGCTGCCAGTTCCAAATCATGCGTTGGGTAATTCTTCTCGTGATCCTTCAACTGTCTAGATGCATTTGATATTACTTTACGATCCTTCATTAATACAGCTCCTAGTCCCAACTTAGAAGAATCGGTGTAAATTACAAATTTTCCTTCATCAGTTGGCATCGTCAACACAGGTGCTTCAATCAATGCTTGCTTCAGTTTGTCAAAACTGTTTTGACATTAAACTGTCCAGTTATATTTCACCTGTTTTCTTGTTAACGTAGTTAAGGGAACAGCTATCTTGGAGAATCCTTGGATAAATCGCCTATAATATCCAGCTAAACCCAAGAAACTCCTTATCTCAGCAACATTCTTTGGTACTGGCCAGTAGCGAACAGCTTCTACTTTAGCTGGGTCGACTTCTATTCCATCCTTAGAAATTATATGGCCTAAGAACGATACTTTCTCCAACCAAAACTCGCATTTGCTGAATTTAGCAAACAACTACTTATCTTTCAAAATCTGGAGAACTGTTCTTAAATGTTGAACGTGCTCATATCTGGTCTTAGAATACACTAAAATATCATCAATGAATACAACTACAAACTGGTCCAAAAATGGTTGAAAGACCCTATTCATTAAATCCATAAAAGCTGATGGAGCATTCGTAAGTCCAAAGGGCATAACTAAGAATTCATAATGGCCATACCTAGTTCTGAAGGCTGTTTTATAAACATCAGATGCCTTAATCTTTAATTGATGGTATCCAGACCTCAAGTCGATCTTATAAAATACTACTGACCCTCTCAACTGGACGAACAGATCTTCTATCCTAGGTAATGGATACTTATTCTTAATCGTCAATTTATTCATCTCCCGGTAATCTATACATAACCTCATATTTCCATCCTTTTTCTTAACAAATAAAACAGGGGCTCCCCAAGGGGAAGTACTTGGTCTAATAAACCCCTTCTCCCCCTTCTCCAACAGATCTTGTATCAGCAGTAATCTGATGCCCTTGAAGTTTAAGTTCTAAACTCCTAAATAATTCGTGCGATACCAGCTTCTCTCCTGATGGTACCGATACACAATAGCCTATCAATACCTGCTCTGGCTGGATGGGCAATTTCTTAACAAACTCAGCAGAAATGAATGAATGTGTAGCTCCTGAATCTATTAAAGCCAGAGACAGAAATCCAGCTATCAAAATTTCACCTGTTACTACTGTCGAGTCTGGATGGGCTTGTTCAGCTGTCATTACATAGGCTCTGCTAGTCACCAGCTGCTTGAGCTTTGGACAATATTTCAAAATATGCCCTGGCATCCCACATTTATAGTAGACATTTTGTCCAAGTCTGCATTGTCCAGGATGGTTCTTGTGGCACTTAGGACATTCTGGCCTGTTATTACTAGTAGGAACAGAGCTAATAGGTTGAATCGATAGAGGCTTTTGCTCCTGAGGCCCCTGCTGGTTCTTATTTTGCTTCTTTAACGGCCTCTGGTCCTTCTGCTGAAAGGATTTTCGCTTCTGCTGCCTTTCCTCATCAACATCTTTCCAATCTCTTTCAATTTGCAGGGCTCTATCCACTGCTTCTCTGTAGGTCCTTGGCACAGATAGCCTAACATTCATTTTGAACATCGGCTTCATTCCTTCCACGAAGTGACTCGGTTTCTCCTCTGGGTCACTTCCTATCAATGGCACAAAATAGCACCCTCTTTCGAACTTCCGCACATATTCATCTACGGTTAAACTTCCTTGTTTGAGGGTCAAAAATTCCCTCTCAAATTCAGATCTCTTTCCAGCCGTGAAGTATTGCTCAAAGAATACTTGTTTAAAATCTGCCCAAGTAAGATTTAACAAATCCACAGACAATTTGGCTCCTTCCCACCAAATCATCGCTTCCTCTCTTAGCATATAGATAGCGCACCTGGGCCTATCTAAATCAGACATCTGAAGGTACTCAAAAATAACCTCCATGGATTTGATCCAGCTTTCAGCAACTAGTGGATCAATAGTACCACTAAATTCCTTGGGTCTCTGTCGTCTGAACTTCTCTTGGGGATCATCATTGCTTGGTCCCATGCTGCTGCTTGATTGGCCATTTCCTCTGTTATTTTGTTCTACTAGCAGCCTTAACAGTTGTGTGGTATTAGCATTATTATCACTATCAGTTTCTTTTCGTCTAGTTCTTCCTCTTCCTGCCATTCTATATTCTATAGCCCGTAATCCACCACATACATATATCAGAACATGCTAAATAATTTAAAGACAATGCTCTGAAAATAAACTCACAACTTAGAGGAACGGATGATGAACTTTGATCCAGCTGATGGTGCGTGTGTTTATCTCAGGAACGTTGCTCTGATACCACGTTGTGACGCCCGAACCCACGGGAATCACGAGTTGGGGTAAATAAAAATTTTCGAATAAAAAGAAGGGCTGAAAGACAATCTGTTATAAGCTGTATTTCTTATAACTTTGAAAGAAACTGAAACATGAAAACAAAATCTAACAGACACTCAATTGCGCGCCAACTACTGGAAACATTTGCGGAAAAACAGACTTTAATATATATTGCAATTGCGATTTACAACAGCTGATATTCTATATAAATGTACAACTGTTGCAACTGATCTTAATACAGTACATTCTAAACAAAACAACATCAGCTATGACACGGAAAACGTTGGACTTGGACAAACACTCACCACCCAACAGCTGATTCAAGTTTCACCTTCTGTCCGCTCTCCAGCTGTCGCACCTGCACAATTTTAAAAGCTAATGAGTGTGAGACCTGGATTCGTGTTTAATATTAATCGTGAGAATTAATCGGTGTTTAGAGATTCTTGGTGGCTTAAGATCTCTGTTTAAATGTTTAAGATTGTGTTTTGGGTCGAATTCCTCACCTAGAGCAATTCTGGAAGTTGTCTTGTTTTTGTGGTGAAAGCTGGTTTTATTGAGGAAGCTGGTCGAATTTGTAAAAACCAGTCGTAGCGTTTATTTGGCAACATGAGATTCCAAAACGCCGTCGTTTAGAGAGATCTGGTAGCGCTTGAAATACCAGTCGCTGGTTTAGTGTATTTGTATCGAGTTGGATACGGTGTCGTTTGAATAAGTTGGAGCGACGTCGTTTTGGTGTAGCGCTAGTGTGAGATCTGATCGTGTGTGTGAGTGCATGCTGGTTGTTTAGTCGAAGCAGATGTCAACGCGGGTCAACATTCCTGTAGCGCGAGAAGAAAACGTCGTCGTTTGGATGTTGCGACTGGTTGTCCAGCTGCGAGAAGATTTGTTCGCTACTGTAGCTTGCAGCTGGTGGAGGTTACTGTAGCTTGCAGCTGGTATTGCGCGAGAGTTATCGACCAGATTTGATGGCGTCAGCGGTGCGACGCCGTTTTGTTTAGTTGCAACGCTGCGTTTTATATGTTGCGGCTGGTACCAGCTTTTGGAGATTTCCCGTGATGTTTAAACCAGTCGTCTGGTTGTCCAACTTTTGGTTGAGAACCAGTCGTAGGTAGTGTTCTACGACGTCGTTTTGATTTGCGTTGTTTGAGATTTCAGCAGCTGGTTTCTTGGCATCTGCTGGTTGTAATTGATTGTTGGTGCCTACTGGTTATGTCGGTGGATATTCTAAACCAAGTTTCCAGCTTTTGCGAGATTTATATAAGGATGACTGGTCTTCGATTTGAGATATCAGATCCCATACTTAGAATATTTTCCCCGATT
>KQ999325.1:39347-65073 GCA_001598015.1 Dorcoceras hygrometricum | reverse complement strand
TATGGACGTGGGTTTGACCCAAGTCCATTGGGCCGGTTCAAGCCCATCTACCATCTTTATTTAATTAAGATGGATTAGGGCTTTGATAACAATTGCATTACACAAAATAACCTAGCCTCCACTACAACTCTCGGCCGCCCCCCTCCACAAGCCTCACGGCCACGCGCCGCCGTTGGCTCCTCCACGCGCCGCCGCCTCTTGCCGGACTTGTTCCGGCCACCGCGACGAGGAGTTTCCGTCCGTGCCGAATCCGTCAAGTCTTCTAGTGCAGATTGACGGAGGAAGATTGAATCCGGTCGTGGACCTGATTGGAGGATCTACCGCCGCCTACAGTTTGAAGTGCCGATTTCCTCGTGAAACTGGTCGGAGCCAGGCGCCTAGACGCCAGCAAGATAACTATCTACGAACACCCTATGAATGTTTGTAGATTTTATTGAATGTATTGAACACTTTCCGGGCAACTTTTGTTTTTCCGCTGCGCCCTGTGAAGTGGGATCCGGATCCGCCACTGTATTCCTACATAGAGCACGAGGCCTGACAATGAGCCTAGGGGCTCAACAAGTAAAACCTGAATAATAACAAGTTCAAATACGCAGATGGACATCTGATCAATACATAAGCTAAAAGAACATCAATGATCAATATCATTTTCTTTTGTAAACATTTCATAAATTTAGAGACAGGGGATAGTAGCCCAATTCTCAACCTCAATATCATTTTCATTAGATTTACGGCTCAGAAGCTCTCCTTAGGTCAGTGTTGCACCTGATCAAGTGACTACTGATATGAGCCTTAGCCTTTGGCTTCTTTGCGTTAGGGCAATCGACATATAGACGACTGCTCACCCTTCTCTTTATGGGAGGGCAACTGATAGCTGCTCACCTCACCCATTATGACCGTCTGTTGTCTTTGCCATAAATCTTAAAATAAGCTTTTGTTCCTTTAACATTCTTTTCTTTAAACTTTCCTTCTTAAAATCCTCGGGTTCCTTCATTTAAAACTCTTGCTTCCGCTTTTACAATTTTACTGAGTATCGAATTCAGCTTTTGGAAACATATCTTTGGAATGAAACCAGTCGTAAGAGAAACCAGTCGCAATGAAAATACCAGCTGAAATGAATTGTAACCAGTCGTAAGATAGAAACCAGCTGAGATGAATAGTAACTATCTGTTGACAGCTACAACTTAAGGAAACGACGTCGTTAATTTGAACCAGTCGTAACAATAATCGCTAACAATGCGACTTTGGGATAAGTGTAAAACGATGTCGTTGCTTTAAGAAGCTGACGTAAGAAAGTCTGATAATAAGAATAAACAGACGTAAGAATATCTGTTATCAGACATGACCACGATAAATGAAACGATGTCGTTAACGCATCAACCAGCCGCAAGGAAAAGCGCTAACATACATGAAACCAGACGCAAGGATTTTCGCTAAACAACCAGACGCAAGGAAAATATCAGTCGCAATGAATAGTGCAACTGCTGATTTTACGAAAACAACGCAGCTGCTGAAATTTGACTTGATATTTGTAACATCAAAACAACAACTATGCTATCAGCTGTTGCCTATCAAACCAGACTTTATACTGATTCAACTAGCATCTACCGATTACATAGCTATCAAATTCTGATATTATTACTACTGAAAGGAAGAACATTCATAAACATTCTTAGATTAAACTCGAATCCTCAGTACTTTTAAAACATCATAAAATTTCTGGAAAATATTTGGAAGCATCAAAACCTTATTTTCGAACTCATCTTTCTTTCCTTTTTATATCTAAATCATTTTAAACATGAACTTTAAACATACTATAACATATAGGCAAGAAGACTCAGAAAACATCAATATATGCTTTAAATGGTGAGTCAATAATCAGCTTTTACTTGCCTTAAATGAAGCTTTGCAACAGCAACCGATTCCTGCAGAAATATTCTCCTTTAAGCAACGCACGAACTTCTCTTGTCAAATACTTTGAAGAATACGAAAGATTTTCTTTGCAAATGATCAAGATCTTGCTTTCAAAGCAGGTTTTTATATGAAAGAGATTAGTGGCATGCTACTTATGAAATTAAGCATGACACACTTATAAAATTTAGTAAAAATTCCCTTCCTCTCATTTTAAATTTGTAAAACACCAAACATTTTTCAAAAGAAATCATGCAAATGATCAAGATCTTGCTTTCAAAGCAGGTTTTTATATGAAAGAGATTAGTGGCATGCTACTTATGAAATTAAGCATGACACACTTATAAAATTTAGTAAAAATTCCCTTCCTCTCATTTTAAATTTGTAAAACACCAAACATTTTTCAAAAGAAATCATTTGTCCTTCTTAAAGATATTTTCAATCCATTTAAAAACTACTCGTGCATCACCCTTGGAGTCATCCACTGAAATCAGCTGCGTTACATCTATTTTTCTGAGATCATTGAAATCAGACAATGTATAACATTTTCAACATGTCATTTTAAATCTATAAAATGAACAAAATGCATAATGTGGTCCTATGGATTTTTGGGGCGTTACAATAGCAGTTTATACTGAAAGGAAAAACAGACATGCATCACAGACTATTCATGAAAAAACGCTAAAACATAACACATGATCATTTAGTTTTATGAATTACCCTCCCACTATTTTAATGATTTCACCATCCTCTAATGAAATCGAGAAATCTAGTTTTCTTAATGGGTACACAGAGTCCAATCAAGAAATCATGGTACTGAATAATATCAGCCAACCATGATCCTCAAAAGGTAGAGCACAATTTTAACAAGTGCAACCTCCATGTATTTACCTCACGTCCAGTAAGGGCCCAATAATATGACACCGATTACTATCACGTGTCAAGATGACCTATGAATGTTGAGTTGTAATGTACGGTCTTCATAACGTCCCCAGTAATATGAGCCAACGTCATGGGAGTTCCATCCAACTCACAGCAATTGTCAATGACGTGTACAGCTTTTCGGCACACATAACCTCCCCCCCCCCCAATAATATGAGCCGGGCTATGTATGCGGGTAGCATCGACGTACACCCATTGTTGATGGAAGGTAAGAAATTTTAAAAAATATTTAAATTCTCTTAGCTTCATGATCTTATCGAAAAAACTTTTGTTTTATGATCAATTTAGAAGTCATGGACTAACATTTTCTAAGAGTGCTTCCAGGTAGTTGAAGGGGCTAAGGTCCACAACTTCCTAAGACAAAGCAAAGCCCCTCAGGGAGACCAGCCGGTACAAGCCATATTTAAGCGAGTCTATGAAGGACTCTCTTAGATCACGTTTTGTCATATTTCCTCATAATTATCAATAAACTAAGTTCTTTCAATTTAATCATGAAACTTTTAATCTTGATATAAATTTTAAATCAAATTTAAAAATAGGGATTTCAATTTTCTAAATTTGGTCTCAATAATTTTAAATCAAATTTAAAATTTGCGGATTCAACATATATATATCACATATATAATTGGGATAATCGATAAGCGAGAGCTATGCGATCCGTGATTGCCAAGCACGGATCTAGGTCCAATCCTAGGTGACATGCAGTATGCAAATGCAATCCTATTACATAAGCTTCCAGTTTTACATGTCTTCGGTTTTCAATATCTTTGATCATCATCTCCATCATCTTCAAAATTATCCTCCCACTAAGTCTAATAGTTACATTTAAATATCCATGATAAATAGGGATACGTTTAAAGGGGTGGGAATGAGCCATAAATCAGGTCTACTTTGATATGATTTCAACAATATTACAACCAAAAAATGTAAAATCTAGTATACACCTAACACATTGGACATGACTCTCGATCATCTCAAACAACATTAATCCAATTAATTAACATAAATAAAAAAATCAAATCTAAATTGATTTTATCCAACAAAATCATATTTTAAATATAAAATCATATTTTAAAAATAAAATCATATTTGTTATTTTAATTGCATCAAATAATTTTGGGTTTAAAACAATTTTAGGTCCAATATCTCAAAATTTTTCAAAAAATAATTTTGGTCCAATCAAAAGGTCCGATAGCAAGTATCGGCCCAAAAACCCGTCGGGCCGCCCGGGACAGGCCTGAACAGGGGTTCCCGGCTTGTGCGCGCAGGGGAGAAGCTACCCGTGGGCAACGCCTTCCGACACCTGTGCGCACAACGTGCGCCCGCCCGCGCGCACCATCCGCACGGAATGTGCGGGACGTTCGCGCAACACCCGTACAGCATCTGTGTGCCACGCCCACGCGGGATGTGCGGGACGTTCCCACAACGTCCGTGCGGCGGCGACCGCTACATGCGCATGGCGGTGAGCAGCGGCATGCGGACGAAAACTTTTTTTTTTTTGAGAAACGAGATTTTTTGATGAAATTCAGGCTGAATGGTGTATTGACAGATCCGAGCCAAAGCTCTGATACCACTTTTGGCGCAGCGACGGATCCAGATCCCGTTCCTGGGGTGCTGCGGAAGTTAAAAATTTTGAGCCTGAGAATGGTCAATACACCTAAACAATAATCTAAACATTCATTGGATGTTTAAAAGATTACCTTGCTGGCGTCTAGGCGTCTGGCTCCGACCAGTTCCACGAGGGAATTAGCACTTCAACGGTTGAACAGCTTCGGCCTCCTAATCCGATCCACGACCGGAATCTCAATTCCTTCGTTGGTTTGCACTAGAAAACATTGAAAGTTTCACGAATGGAATCTCCACACGAGACGGTCGGAACACCTTCCGACGGCGACGGTGGGCGGCGACGACGGCGAGGGGAAGGGAGGAGGAGAGGAAAAATATAACTAGAGGGGAGAAAAGAATTCTCAACCCAAAGTATTAGTTGTTAATACACTTCTTGGTGCGAGTAAAATGAATACTCTATTTATAGATATTCCATGGGCTTAAACCAGGTTAATGGGCTTGGGTCGGGTTCAGGCCCAGTGAACATTGGTATCAAGTCCATCGTTGTGGCTTCATCATAATCCCGATCAACGATCAGATCGATCGATCTACACAGTTTAAAAAACTGAACATTATGATTTGAAAACAATTTTTCAGACCACCTAATACAAAATAGCAGTTAGGACCCTATCAGCTTTAAGGATTGTCATACTAGTCCAAGCTTAAGGAAATCACATTTCCACCCTAGTTAATCTTAGGAAGTCACACTTACATCCTTTCTCCTACTATACTCAACAAATTGAGCTTAATTTCCATACGGAAATTGAGAAACCAGTACTTGTGTAATCCTTAATGGTTCAGGGATACAACTAGTCTTGGGCTCACAACATTTGTGACTCCAAAAACACATTTTCGGACTTATCCATCGGATCATGGTAAAGTGTCTAGCAACATCGCCCCATGATCCCTAGGTATCACTGATAGTGCCTGCAAGAACCAGTTGGGTATTGTTAGCGTACAGTACAGTCCTTTCAACTCAAATATCCCGATCAGATCAACGATCATTGGTAAATCGAGAGTCGCTAGAGATACAATAACCATGCATACATCTTGGAGATCAAATAGTGACATCACATGTGTTACTAGGTAAACTCATTTACATAAAACACATCTAGTACTCTGACCAAAGATTTGTCACACTATTATCTCCTCAGATAGCATAGGACATCCACGCACAAGGGCGACAACGAAGCATCGACTCCTACATGCATTGGGACCTCACCTAATCCCGCCACCTGATGACCCCAACTAAGTCATTAAACGGGTCAAATTGAGGCACCTATCATGTAGAGTCTCAATGATATTTCGAGTAATAAGGACTAATCTATACAACCAAAATCTTGGACTTAATCCACTCAACTAACCACTTGGAAAGTCCGAACGAGGGTTGTTCGATAGATCACCAGGTCACTATCCATCTGCATGCTCAGAACATCACTAAGTTCCCTACCAATGAAACGTGGTACTTCGCATCGCAGATGCTAGTCTCAAGCTCGGGCGGCCCTTATCCTCTTTTGGATGGCCCAATCGACTAGGAACATGTTTAGAATACACAGTGACTATTAGATGTGTTTCATGATAGCCATCAAATCCACTATCACATCTAACAATAGTGCATTCAAGATATTTATCCAACAATTGTAGTCATAATAATGAAGATAAATAATGTCATAAAAGAATGCGAATTTCATAAATAAAGATCGTTATACATAGAGTCAACAAGAATCCACATGCCACAAGTTGGCTAGTTGGGCACCTACTCTAACAAGTATTACCCCTTAAGATCTGGCGTCTCACTTTTACTGCTAACCTGACCAACCAGATCAAGCGACGTAACATCAGCAGCTTGACGTACGAGAGCTTCCCAGGAGGTCACCATCACAGTACTTCTCTCACACATGCACGCTTAACTCAATAGATCCATAACGCCCAAAAATCCATAAAGCTACAAAGATATGTTTAAATTATTTCAAGGGTTAAATGGTTATTTTAACGTTATTATATTTTGCTGGTTGGAGTAAATCAGCTTGAGTCTATGCTGATTTTTAATTCAGCTCAGGAACACGATTCACAGGAAGAGATCTGGAAAAATAAATTCAAACACAGACCAAGTCCAGACTGATTCAAATTTTAAAATAAACTGGTTTGTCTAGCCTTTATTTGAAAACAGAGTAGCACTTTTAAAAGTGATAGTAGCACTTTTAAAGATATGTTTGATAAGAAAAAAAATCTCAAATTTTTCAGATAAATACACGTAAAGGTGGTTTTCACTACCATAAAAACTTAACTTCCTTGAAAGGTTTCTTTTTAAGCGGTGAGGACTTTCGAAAAGCTCTCTCCCGACCGAAGCTTCAAAGTTCTCTAAAGTATTTTAAATTGTTCTTGCGGTGTTTCAAAGCCGAAGATATTCCTGTCAACTAGTGATCATTTTTAGAGGTAAGTAAACTTTATTCCTTGCTGCATCTTGGAAAACATATTAAGTTTCTTGCATGTTTGAACCATTTTTCAAAGTTTTAAAAAGAGGTTAATGTTTTGCTTGAAGTGTTGAAATGATTTTCTTCATGTGTTGGAAGCGTGTTTGCAGATGCTGTCGTTCATTGATGTTTGACAGAAAAAAATTTTTGCGAAAGGTTGTGTTAGTTTTTCTTTCAAAGTAACGAGATGTTCATAAGCAGCTTCTTTGTGTAATTCTGGATGTTTCTTTTTAGCATGACGTGCTATCTGGCTAAAGACATAGTCCGAACTGATAAGCTAAGCTGGTCTAAATGGAATACTATTTAAAACTGATAAGCTACGCTGGTCTGTTGAGACTTTGTTCTGAACTAGTAGCTGGCTTGGTCCAATTGTTCTAGACTGATCCGAACAATTATAATTCTTGCTTCATGGTTGATCTTAGCTTTTTTTATTACCATTCTAAGTTTTGTCTTAAGCTTGCGTTCTATTTTCTATTCTGAACTGGCCAAAGTTCGCAATTCGTTCACTGCTCCGAGCTAATATGAATTAGTGATCTGATTCAGTTTAGTTCCACTCCGGACTCTATCTTAAACAAAGATCACTCTTTCATTTTACTAATTTTGCTTCTAATGAGTAGCTCCTGAGCTCCAACCAGCATTCATCAAGTTAAGAGCTCTATTAATAGTTCGAGCTGATTCTAGTTTGCTTCTTCAGTTGAATTCAAATGTACTCCCAGCGTCCTTCAAATATTAAAGGAGTTTTAAAGGATCGGACCTCATATGTATGAGTGATCTTATTCAGATCAGATAAGAGTACTTTAAGATAGTTTTAAAGGAAGTATATTTCAAATTTTTAGCGAACTGTGGTGGATAACAGGCAGTCAACTTACGGGCATATGGATTCCGACTACGGTCCGAGGTGCCCCGCCACACTACAGGTGTGTGGATGTCGATCGACGGGTTGGGATTCCTCACCAATATGAATGATAAATGGGCGAAATCTCGCCAAGCCTGGTTTCAGAAGAGCTTTATCAAGCGACTATAACCTAAGGAAAGCTTCTGAGCCACATTTTCATAAAACAAAATGATGAATGATTATGAGTAGTTCTACAACCACAAAATTTGAGAAAGTTCATGTTTAAAGATATTTTTCTTTAATTATTGCTATTTATTCCTGTACTGAGTGTGTTTGTTATATCCATATTTTACTTGTTGAGATTCTAGGCTTACTAGTTTTCTTTGGGTGCAGATGAGAATGTTTAGAGGTGGTTGGTGGGATTGAGCTGGATCAGATTGGGAGGTGTTTATTGATGGACCTGTGTTTTTGTGATGTTCCAGATTGCATCCTCTTTTGCTAAGCTTACCTTTAGAGAAAAAATTTTGTATTGAATTTGTATCTGACTACTCCTTAGTGATTTATCTTCGTTTTTTAATGAAATCAATTTATAATATTTATGATTTCCGCAAACTGTGTAAATTCCGAATTGTTCCATCATATGCGATTTGAGTCATTCTCTAAAAATTGTCAGTCAGTCAATGAAACGAACCAGACTCTAGGAAATTTTTTTTTTAAATCATGTGCGGAAAAAATTGTAACGCCTAGAATTTCCTGACTACGTAGAAATGAGTGCATGACTAGGGAAAAATATTTTTAGATGATTACATGCTTATTGTGTGATTTATTTATGATTTTATGCTGATATGCATGTGCAATTTTTCAGCCTGCTTGAGCTACGGACGCGTGGACGAGATTAGGGTCGACCGGAATGAAAATAAATTGAGATTTTAAGTTATGGGATTTTTAGAACGAATTTATTTTATTTTAAGCAACAATTTCTGAAAATTTGGATTTCTATAATTATTTTGGAGGGGAACCCGTTTTTCGCCTATACGGGCTGGTATATTGAGTTTTAAGGCATTTTTAATTTTGAGGAGGCCTAGATTTCGAAATTATGCATCCATTTAAAGCCCAACTCTAAGTTTTAAATACCTTTTTAATTTATTAGAGGGGCAAGCTTGTATTTTCTAAATTTAAATTAGTAGGGGTCATAATGGGCACTTTAGTTATTTCTTAAACACTAGTTAAACATAACCTAGCCTCCTCTACATACACACCAGCCGTCCCCCTCCCTCACAAGCACACAAAATTTCGAAACCAATCATCCATTGAAGGAGCTTGGTGATCCAAGGCCGGTTGCGCCCCGATCTCGCGTCTACAACGTCCGTACCTCGCAGATCAACGTTTTCTTCAACCCAGGCATGTCATATCAATCCCTTTTCTCGCCATTTAAATCATAATAATTTGTTTTTAGGAAAATTATGCATGAATTCGTGGTGAATATTTCAGATCTATACATCTATGATCATATATCATGCATGCACTTCACGTTTCTTGACATGTTTCCTTCCTTCTTTTAAGACTTCGGGCAGGGCAATTTCCAGGGGTATTGGCTCGGTTCTATGGGTTCCTAGGAGACTCATGGTGGTCTATATCTAGGTAGGAAGGTGGATAAGTGGTCGGGTGAACCAGGGAAAGCCATAGAGGTCGAGGTGACGCGTCGCGCTGCGTGGCTGATGCGCCCACTTCTCTCGATCAGTTCTCCCTGGTTAGCCCATGGTTTGGCCATGGTTGGTCTATTTAGAACCGTCTGTACCTGGGGGTGGTCCAGTCGGAAGAGCTCTGGCATTGGTGGCCGGATAAGGGAGAAAAAACGCGAAGACCAGCAGGTGGTAGCTACGGCGCAGCATGGCTGGAGCGTCCAATTTCAGCGACCAGTTCTCCCTGGTTAGCCAACGGTTTGAGCCAAGGTTGGTCTCGTTGGAACCGTATGGACCTGGGGGTGGTCCATATTGAAGTGATCCGGCAGTGGTGGCCGGAGCAGGGAGGACGATCGTGAAGACTGGACGCTGCTCGCTTGCGCCTCTAGTGTGTGCGTGTGTGTGTCCGGTTTAGGGTTTACTTTTGGATGGGTTCGGTTCAATCGAACCGGCTGGTTTGGCTGGACCGGGTTAGCCAACGGTTTGAGCCAAGGTTGGTCTCGTTGGAACCGTATGGACCTGGGGGTGGTCCATATTGAAGTGATCCGGCAGTGGTGGCCGGAGCAGGGAGGACGATCGTGAAGACTGGACGCTGCTCGCTTGCGCCTCTAGTGTGTGCGTGTGTGTGTCCGGTTTAGGGTTTACTTTTGGATGGGTTCGGTTCAATCGAACCGGCTGGTTTGGCTGGACCGGATCGGTTCTTCGAGTCTCGAGTTAAATATTTTAAAATCTGTCCAAGTTATTTTATTTAGGGACCTGTTATTTTTATTAATATGTCGAATGTCCAATTTTAAAGAAAATAACCAGAAGGTCCAAATTGAGTCAAACCTTTTAAATAATTTAAGTTATATTTAATTTTAAGTTTTTAGTCAAAATTAGGGCTATAGGGATTTTAATTAGGTCAAAATCGATTATTGGGATTTAATGTGGTCAAAATCGGTCTTTTGGTCAAAATCGGCTTTCGAGGTCAAAATTTATTTAAATTGCTTTTAAAAGTCAAAATAAATTTTTATAAGTCCCAAAATGATTTTTTTAGAAGTCAAAATTGATTTTAATTAGTTTCTTTTGTCTTGATTTTTAAGAAATCAAATTTTAAATAAAATAGGCAAAAATGGGAAAAAGTGATGAACATTCGTTTCATCGGTCGTTTTTGGAGCGACGTTTGGTCTAGAAGTAGCGAGCCTGGCCCCGAAATTAATCATTGACCGAAGTATAAAAATGTGGAAGCCCGTAAATGCATAATTAATCATATATGTAGTATGTTATGTACGTAAAAGTTTTAAAGAAAAGAATTACTTATCCATAACGGGCTAAGCTTTTTAAATTGCATGACTTTAAGAAAATTCACGCATCATGAGATTTTATGAAATGACCAGGCATGTTCTTTTTAAGTTAAAAATCCAAGGAATGGAAGTGATGTGGCAAGTCTACGATGTGAGTTAACTGGATAGCCGGTGTCAGGCCTCGTGCAAAACACAGAGTTAAATCACGTAAAACATAGCGGAAGCACTTTAAAAAGTGGCTAAAAATTTTCGCTTTTGACCTGACGAAGAAAACATAATTTTAAAATACCACAATATGTCAAAATATCCCAGTTTATAGAAATACACAACGCTAAAAGCCATAATACAACAGTACAGCATTAAACAAGTATCAGTCAACTAATACAGCAACTGAATACACAAAGAACGGGACACTCCCCGGCTAATAGAACTGATACATATATGCTATACGCTAACTGGGATACTCTAAGCACCAGCTGGGGCACCTCCAGCTGGATCAACACCAAGACCAGCGGAATAACCTGGGAGACCTGAACAACAAGTAGGCAAACAAAACAACCAGCCCCAGAGGGACATCGGGGTCAAGCCCCAGTACGAAGAGCAACATAAAACAGCAATCAGATACAGCATGCAATGTATCATGTCGTGCAAATGCATGAGCGGTACAAAGAACATCGGTAACAACCGGAAGGCCAAACGAATCGGAAACAACAACTGTGACACATCACCGGGCTTCGGAAGCGACCCGATCGCACCCCGTGGAAAATAGAGTGGCTCATCGTCAACACACGCATGGGCGCCACCCGCCGGGTTGCACGGAATTGCAAGTGGACCAACCACCCGCCAACCTGTGAGACCTGGAATTATTAATTACGATTGATTGTTGGAAATAATCGGTTGTTTAGAGATTTCTGTGGTTTAGAATCTCTGTTTCGATGTGGAGTTGTAGTTTTTGGGTCGATTTTCCTCCTTAGAACAATTCTGGAGATTTTCGTAATTTTGGGTTTCGAGGTATCTGCTGGTAGCAGATTTGATGACGTCATGTTATATGTTGGCATCGAAGTCGCTGACGTAAGCTTTGCTGTTGGTAGTTTAGCGCATTTTGTATCGCGGGGGATTGAAACGCTGTCGTATTGAGGTTGGCAAGGTCTGTCAGCAGGTAGTGTTGTTAGCGTAACGTTGTGCGAGAGCTGGCGACAGCAAAACTTACGTGGATTTCAGCAGGAGCGCGCTATAGGATTTCGAAACGGTGACGTTTTGGAAAGCAACGGCTGATTTATATCTGTCAGCAGATAGTTCCTGTAGCGGGTATAAGACGTCTTCGTTTGGGTTAGTAGAGGCGACGTCGTTTTGAGGAACCAGTCGATGGTTTATGTTACCAGCTGATGGCAGATATGCTGACGTGCGCTATGCGACGTCGTTTGGTTAAGTTATTGCGACGCCATTTGGATTTGTATTAGAAGGCCTTTGATATCGCTGCTGCTGGAAGCAGCAGGTTGTTTGTTGAGGAGAATGCGTCGACTGATTTTTTCGGTGGATTGTTTTTAAGATTTCAGCAGTTGTGGGAATTATTTAAGGAAGACTTGGCCTTCGAATTGTGATATCAGTTCCCATACTTAGAAAATTTTCAGCCTTTCGTTCTCTGTTTTCCAAACCCTCGACTACTATTCACCATGAGCTTCTTCGGTAGATTCCCGTAGACTCCGGTCACCATTCTTTATGTTCAAGGTAGCGTTGGACTCCTCTTGGAAAGCTCTTTCATCTCGTACCCATTTTGGGAAGCTATAGTTGGCTGAATCGAAAGCTCGAAGTTGCTGTTGTTATTCGCGTGTTGCGTGGTTGCAGGTAGCCTTTTGATTTTACGTTGGGATCTTGTTCTTGGCGTTGTTTTAAGCTTCCTGTTAGTTGGTTGGGTAGGGTTGAAGGCTAGTTTGTGTTTATAAATTTCCAGCCGTGAGATTGGTTGCAATTCCCTGAAATCTGTTTACCGTGTATTTTGACAGATTGCGCAGGCTGTGACTTGCTACGTTCCTTGAGGGAATTAAGGTACGGATTGAGCTTATAATTACAGCAAGGTGACGGCTTGAATGAATTGTGAGATGGCTTGCTGGCTAGTGTGTTTAATTGCCTGTTGAGGCTGTCGATTTATGAGATGGACGTGTGTTATGTGTTATGTACTTGCTGATGTTGCTATTTCTTTCGCATATGTTGATATTCTTGTTATTCCAGCATGTGCTGACAGATTGCGCAGGCTGTGACTTGCTACGTTCCTTGAGGGAATTAAGGTACGGATTGAGCTTATAATTACAGCAAGGTGACGGCTTGAATGAATTGTGAGATGGCTTGCTGGCTAGTGTGTTTAATTGCCTGTTGAGGCTGTCGATTTATGAGATGGACGTGTGTTATGTGTTATGTACTTGCTGATGTTGCTATTTCTTTCGCATATGTTGATATTCTTGTTATTCCAGCATGTGCATACACGCATTTGCATCTCATTCCAGCTTTATTGCCATCGTATCGTTGTTCGTGCTTTGTTTCTTACCAGGATGCGAGGGCGAGCGGGAATACCGCACTCTCATATCCCTTGCGGGGTTATGTTAGCCCCTATGCGCCGAGTGGCTAACTACCACAGTGCATAGGTTGGGAAACCGTAGGTCGAGTTGTTTGATGCATCTGGTATTCGGGTGTTGTGTCCCGGCGAGTGGCTCATTACCACACTTGGAACACACCCAGTGGCCACCGTTGTTGCAGATTCAGTTGAGTTGTGCATTGAGTTCCTTGACTTCCTTTTCGGTTGGAGTCACTTGTTGTTGTCTAGCATCCCATGCATAGCATCTGCATTTTATTCTTGCTGTTTACTGCTGATTTATAGTTGCTCTCCGTACTGGGGTTTGACCCCATGTCCCTCTGGGGCTTGGTTTGTTTGTTGCCTGTTGTGTTGTCCAGGTCATACAGCTGGTCGAGGAGGTAACCCAGCTGGCGGTGCCCCAGGGGGTGGTTGAGTGTCCCAGTAGCATATAGCATATATGTATGTATCAGTCTAGTAGCCGGGGAGATGCCCTGTGCTTCGTTGTTGTATTCTGATGAGGAGTCTGATACTTTTATTTGTATTGATGCTATACTTGCTATTGTTGGTTTGTTAACTGGGAACTTATTTTGAGTATTGTTTTATTTTAAATTATATGTTTTAAACCGTCGGGCCTAAAATCAAACACTTTTACCCACTTTTTGTTAAGCTTCCGCATGTGTTTGGGTTTTTACTCTGTTGTGAGCACGAGGCCTGACACAACCTCTATCCAGGTCACTGCAACTGAGGACTGGGAACAACTCAACCAACATCCTCCAGCTGCACTCAATCGTGGTTATGCAACACAGCACCGCGCCACGAGAGAAGAGCTCCAACAGATCAACATGTATAGCATGGCTGACAAAGGAATCAAGAGCACAATATGCTATGCAGATGCATTACAATGCTCAACATGAAATGGATGCTTGCAATGCCAATAACTACATACAACAGCATACTGTAATACGCATATATGGCCGCATAACAATAATACAACCATGCAGGATACAACCAGCTCAGCTACAACAAGCAATAAGCACGACAATTCAGCCAATAGACATGCAGAATACACACAACTCTGCCTCAACACAAATACCAGGCACAGCTGTACAATACACACATAACACATTCCCATGCCTATCTCAAAGCTGAATTACAAGCTCGATTCATTCCTCACACGACAAAATACCTCCAACAGATTCCTCCAGCTAACGGTACCAGCAACCCGCTCAACTCAGATCCCTCACGGCTCCTACAAAATTCCACGAATCTGTTCGGAAGCTCAAATCTGATAAGGCACCTGGTAAATCAGTTCAACAACTGAATTTCTAAACACTACAACCTACGGCCAAGAGCTGAAACCTGGTCCTATCACTATATCGAAACTCAACAGCAGGAACTACGCTTAGCAATGGCAAGAATCACTTACCCTGAAGCTCACCCAGACCTGGAGAACTATCGAATGGAGTCTCAAAGACACACGAACCTGCGAAACAATACGCACGAGATCTTAGGAAAGCTAACAGAAACTCACGGCCGGGAGCTACAACTCAACCAGCTAATTATCTTACCTCAACAACCTAACAGGAAGCTTAAATCAAATCTAGGAGTAAGATCTCAAAGCTAAACCGAAAGGCTACCTGAACACAGCAAACACACGAACAAGGGAGCTACTGCTGCTGCTTCGCGATCTCACTCCAAGGCCAATTCAAACCTTCTAGCCGGTATTAATCGAAAGAGGAACTCCCAAGGAGTGCAGCGCCACCGACCTTGCCCAAAACGGAGACGGGAAACGGCGGCAATCGGCGGATGAAAATCACGATGAACTGTGTTTAGGGTTCGAGAAAAAGAATGAAAGTCGAGAGGATATTTTGCTAAGTATGGAGTCTGATTTAATGAAACGAAGACCAATTCCTGCTTCCTCTATACACGCGAGAAACCTGATTTAAAATCCACCGACACTAACATAAAAATCGCAACTGCAAACAGCAACGGGAACAGTACGTAGCTGATACCCAACAGCTTCTTCAACAGTGCGAAGCTCACGCCAGCAACCGCAACGCAAAGACAACGAGCGCTAATCAAAACGACAACACTTCGCACACGTCAGCAAATCTGATCAAAGCGCTACGCTACATCAGATCCATTCAAAGCAAATACGGCGTCGCGTAACCTACGTCATCATATCTGATGAACTAAACTCCCGCAACAGCGATCGCTAGCGCTAGAACAATACGACGTCGTAACAACTAAATCAAACGACGTCGCATAGAATACGTCACCATATCTGTCGACAACGTCAGCGTTGCTGCTGCTTCTCAACACACGCAACACCTAAGATACAATTTCTGTCGCTAAATCAATACGACGGCGTTTTGCACCTGCTGCAGGAACTAACTGATAACAGATATCACCCAGCAGATACGTCACCAAACGGCACCGTTTCCTTCGCGCTACAGGAACTTGCTGTCAACATCCAGAATAACACAAGCGCTAACAGATAATCTTACGTCATCACATCTGATTGCTAACTCAACCGATACTTCAACAGCAATGCTTACGTCAGCAATTGCTACGCCAACGTGCAACAGAAAACATGACGTCAGCAAATCTACCAACAGATTTCTCCACAAAACAGATTTCAAACTCGAAAATTCCAAAATTTCAGAATTGCTCTAAGTGTAAAATCTGACCCGAAAATACAACCAAACTCACAAACAGAAATCTGAACCACCAGAAATTTCTAAAAACCGATTAATTTCCAACCAATTTACATTTAACAAATTTCGGGTCTCACATTCCTCTCCACCTTAAAAGATTTCGCCCTCGAAATCACACAGCAACTTTGGAATTAAACAAAATCATCATTAACATAGCTAACACTGGAAGATTAAACTACATGCTGAACGATCACAAGTGCGCCAACTCTCAACCCAAAGGCTACTAACAGAGCATTCAAGATAACGGGAAAACACAGCAACCAGAAATCAATTGCTGAGAAACAATCACGAGCAGATAGCTACAGAAACTGATTTAACACTTGTAGCATATATGAAGGTTTTTGGCTCACTTCCTCAGCAAAACACGTCGGGCTAAGAAGATAGTTCATGTTGGCACTGCCAAACTAAGAACAGAGACAATTCTTTCTGCGGTCTCCAAAAGATCCAACATAACACGAAGTTCATTGCAACTAAACTGCCATGCCTAAAACAGCTAATAATCAAAGGCCAAGTTGCAATGTGCACTGTCAAGAAGGGATCGACACAAAGAACAACCAATTTACCAACGGAGTAGGGACAAAACTCGAATCTGAAGGAAACAAAACACAAGAATAAAAGGCTGTCCCAACATAGATGAGGATACGCTCCACTCATCTCAGATTCGGTCTCTCAAATATCCCTTCCAAAATTCCTTGCTAGCCAAAACAGTCAAATTGAGGGTCTAGTCCCGCTCATTCCATCAGTATTCAACACAAAAGAAGGATCTGATATTCAATTTCCTCGGCTTTAACACATAAACACACTACGTGTCCATAACATCACAGCCGGTACTCGCAAATCGCACACCAAAGATCCAATTTATCCCCAAAACATACAAACAACCTGATGAATCTAAGAGCGGACCTACCCTTAATTCTCAAATCCAGCAAGATCTAAGAAGGAGAATTTCTCAAGAAACACAGGGTTCACAAGCAGAGGTTCAAAAGTCCATACTTAACAAGCACAATCTGGTTACAGGTCACGCTTACCCATCGTTCTCAAAGGAACCAGATCTCTGTGGTCAACCACCTACTGCTCAACCTCTGAAGAAAACTACTAAATTCTCCACATTTCTTCAAATCGCTAAGCAAGATTTGTACTTCCCGCAGTACAAAATCCCAAAGAAGGTTATACCAAACCTCTCTTGGCAACAAATGCCACACCAAAAACTATACCAATCCTTGGTATGATCTCTCAAATTAAGCATATGATCAGGGAAAAACGATAAACTCGCAGTCCCTCGAAACCCAAAAACATCGAAAACTCTTCCAACTTCGAAACAAGAGCCTAGAGTGCTTACCAGCCACTACAGACACCAAAAAACTAGGCAATCTTGCTAATGGATCACCACCAAATCCTCTTGCCAATTTCCTAAAGTAACCCTTAACACAAGGACAAAATGGGCTGATATAGACAATCCAACAATCATGCTTTTACTGCCCGCTCTAACTGGCACTCGGAGCCAAAAAGGAAACTCTACAAAACTACCAAATGCTCAAAAGCATCTTGAGATACTCACCGCTACTAGCACTGCTGGATGGGCCTTCCAACAAATCATCAGTAGCGAGCTTCTCTCACGCAGGCAGACGCTAAACTCACATCTGAAATCTTTAAATAACTCCAGCCAAAAGCAATATCACGCAAACAAGCCGAACTGAGTGAAGACAGAACCCGCTAATCGCTCTCCACCTTAAAGTCACGCTAGAACTCCAAGGTAGCCACAATAACCTCCAGCGCCAAGACAAAGGTGGGGCATCACATCTAGCAAGGTCTCCACTAATCGGAAAACACCTATGCCTCGCAGAATACAATGGAAGGGACTACAACCGAAACAGGGAGTCCACAGGAGCTCAATAACTCAAGGCTGATCAACAATCGAAAGCAAAGATCAACAAACAGATGTAGCCACGGTGTGTGTACGGGGATATAAGAATCACCCACTCATCTATACACCACACCCGATTACCAGATGCATCAAAATTGCTCAACCTGCTGTTGCCCGACCCATGAACTGTGGTAGATAACCACTCGGCGCATGGTGGCAAACAAATCCCAGCAGGGAGATGAGAGTGCGGTATCTCCGCTCGCCCTCGCATCCTGGTAAGGAACAAACAGCAACAAAAAAGCACGGCTACAACAGCTAAACTGAACAGAATAAAACAAGACATGGTTATGCGAATTAGAGTTCAACAGCTGGATGCACGCAACTCGCAAAACATCTCAACCGCCTGAGACTACAACAATAAGGACCAACTGAGTTCAAAGCAGCAATTGCACAGGGGTCAATGGAACTCACTAAGAAAACTCAACAGTTAGAGACGCAAGAAACACAGCTCAACAGCTGGAGATATAACAACAGAAACAATCCTTAGCTGGAGAAACGAAGCCCACTGCAACAAGTCAACATCCGGAGGCCCAAAGCTCTCAGGCGCACTCAACAGCTGGAAAACATGGGGCTCGCTAATCAACTCCACAGCTGGGGACACAACCAGCAGAACGCCAATGGAGTTCAAAATACCTCAATTCTGCTGTCCGGACAAAAGGAATCAAAGAGAATACGCACAGTACTAAAGATTACAAGGAAATCAGGAGAATCTCAACTGAAACACATGAAAGAAGAAATCTTCAAACAAAGGAGGTCACCTAGCCCAAGCTGCAGTTTGGTCATCGCATCATAAACAGGTAGCAGCTAACCTCTCGACAAAGGGAATCTAAACATCCCCAAAAAAAACAACTTCTCTACCAGACTTACTAACCTAACTCAACATCACTCGCGGAACGACAACTTCCACACCGGCAGGAGTAACCAGGACACGGCATCACACAAACAAGATGGGGCGGAAACAACCCTCGCGCACCACCAAAACAATCAAGTACAATCATAAACTAATGCGATTCCCACGCGACAAACTAAACTCACATAGAGTTAATAAGTAAAGAACAACTACCTGTACACCCTCCCCCATAATGCGATTCCCACGCGACAAACTAAACTCACATAGAGTTAATAAGTAAAGAACAACTACCTGTACACCCTCCCCCAGTCAAGACATCATATCGCTCCTCTGTTGTCGCATCCACCTGAGTTGGTTGAAGTCCTGATCGCTGGGGCTGAAAAGGACGATACGGTCGCCTCGAGGAACTTCTAGTCACATCCCGCTGTCCCAAAGTAGGACACACTCTAGCAAAGTGCCAAACTTGACCACAATTGTTGCAAGCGCCTCGCACTCCAACGCATTGAGAATGTTTATGCTTACCCCCACACTGGCCACAGAAAGCCGTAGCCGACCTCGCTCCACTAGAACCACCAGAACTCGAAGAACTTGAACTGGATCTCTTAAATTTCCTTCCTCTAGGTCTAAATCTCGGACGACTCAAAGACTGCGGTGCCACAGAAGGCTGGGATGATGACGTTCCAGATTGCACAGGATCCACGCTTTGTCCTGTTGACTGCTGAACTCGAGTCTGTCCAACTACAAGGCTCTCCATCAAGTCAACCGCTCTGTTGACAGCACTAGCAAGAGAGTGAAAGGCTGAAGACTAACTCTCACTATATCCCAAAGGAACACTCGATTGGGGGGCATCCTCTCTATTAGCACTAACCAGAGTCCTCGAATTGACCACCACTTGTCTACTAGCTCTACCTCTTCTCCTAAGCGTCATCTCTACAAGACACTCAAAGGTAAGTGTTAGGACCAAAAAATAGGACTTAACAGCGCTGCTATAAAAATTTTGTGCTGCTATTATGAGGAGGTGCAATACCTCGGCTTCTTGAACAATTAAAACAGAGCACCGGAGACAGATCTGGGATGAAATAAAATCATGCGAAAAACACCAGAACTGAATCATGATAATTTTAAAACATTGCAAACAGATTTCTGTAAACAGAAAGCTGTTCGAATTACTGTGTGTGCAATGGTGTATGCGTGAGTGCTAAATGTAAAATGCATATGCGGAAGGCTTAAAGAAATGGACCAGCTGTTTGTTTATGGAAGTTCGGACTTCAATGTCCTACGTCTCCCCTTCTTCCTCCTCGGAAGGTTCCACTAGAAGATTTGATCTATACATCATGTACAGACCCGATCCCGCAACCAGCAGCTGCGAGACCTCCTAGACTCCACCAGCCCTCGGCAGTCACTCACTTGTTTTACGCCTATGTGAGAAAGGCTACAGACACAGAGTTTAACGTCGTCGTGCTTGGACGGGATCTGATTTTGTATTGGGTTTGAGATTCATTCAATATACAATGAATGTGAATGAATCTCTGTGTGTGTGAGATTTACAGTGTAAGCACAACTCTCGAATGAATAAATCTCACACACTAGGGAAATGCTCTACAAAAGCTAATTTAGACTCAGCAGTCGACACTCGTAGTACGCTCCTCTCTAATGGCGGTTGACTGCTTCATCTCTGTTTTTCTTCCCTTTTTGTTCTTTTGAATCTTCACGGAATCATCATCTTCTTCCTTCAAATCTTCTCCCTTAAATAGCCTCTGTTCAAATTCAATCCGTTGGACACAAATTCTTCCCGTTTGAAATATGTTCTGTAAAGTACCGACAGGGAGTTGTCCTTGTGTCCTTTCTTTTGCAGGCTTTTTGTCGTCTTCAACACTTGAACTAGGCTCAGCAGTTGACATCCATATTTAGTAAATCTTCATAATATAATTCATCAACTGCTTCGCTTGAACTTGATCAACGTCTGTTATCAGCTTTTGCCTTTCTTCAACAACTGTTAGCTTCTGTTGATCTTCTGCTGATATCTTAATCGCAACAGCTGATTTCTTCTGTCTTTGCGCTACTGCAAAATTCATCTATTCAATTTCTTCGCGCTACTTCTGATTCACTGTAGCTTGCGTCTGGATCACTGTAGCTTGCGACTGGTACATCAGCTAGTGGTCTAAATGTGCTAGCGACTGGTACACCAGTCGTTGGTCTTGAAGTGCTTGCGACTGGATCACTGTAGCTTGCGTCTGGATTACCCAACGACTGGTTATTTCAAACGCCACCGTTTTAACTTATCCAAACGACATCGTTTGCCATACATCCTCGATTGGTTAAATAACAATGTAGCTCTCGTCTGGATGAACAAACTACTGTAGCTACCTGCTGGTTTCCCTTAAGAGATGTACCTGCTGGTTATTACCATCGCAAAATCCATCGACTGAACCTTAGCGCGAAGGCAAAATGCTGTCGTATCCATTTATCCAAACGACATCGTTTTGCTATCGCTAACTTCAAGTACCATCGAATGGTTGTACTGTAGCTCACTGCTAATTGTGATGACATCACTGCTGACATCATCATCGCTGATCCATCTACTGATTCTGCTGACGTCATCTTCGCTTAGCGCTCCAGCTGGTTCTTATCGTTCCAGACTTCACTTTGCCTCTTATCTTCTCGACTGATATCAACTTTATTTAGCCAACGTCTGGTTACATTTCCTTAGCGCAACATCTGGTTTTTGCTTCGCAACTACTGAATTAGCAAGACCATCGACTGGTTCATCTTTTGCAGCACAACGTCTGGTTAATCTCTTTACACTTCAACGTCTGCTTTTCTTTAGCTACTGCGTCTGCTGTTTACACAGATCCATCAATCTCTCCCTTTTTGATTTACACAAAACCTTAAATAATAAATGCATGATCTAACAATTCTCTCCCTTTTTGTGGGAATCAAAAAGAGGTCGAAAGCTTGTCTTCCCGAAATTTAAATCAAAGCTCTCCCTACACTGTCACAACAAAAATAACGTGACAGCAGGAATTTTAAATTTGAAAAACAAAAACAGATTTTGGGAAGAACCGTATGTATGAACGATATGATTTTGAAAGAGCTAAAAGTGTGCTTCTGTTTTAGCTTATAATATGCAGACGAGAGATTAATAATAACTCTCCCTATCTTTTATAATATAAGATCAAATCATTTTAAAAAAATGAAGCACCAGCTGAAATTCCGCAGAAAATTTGAAAATCTATCAGAGCATACGAAAATATTTTCTTTCAAAATAGAAAATGTGCTACTGAGTTACTCACAGATGAAGAACCAGAAAGATATGTGACAACTAAAGCTCAGATTTTAATTTCTCCTATTTTGTCCCATGTGCTGTCACCGAGCCTCGCTCCAGGTGAACTTATAGCCCAACCGAAATAGTGTCTTGGCATCCGCACGGAACTCGCGCATTCCGTGACAGTTCATCAAGAGAAAACAGTTCTATATATAAAACAAATCATTTTCATCTAGCCTTCATAATATAAGCTTCTCAAAAAAAACATTTAAAACATTTTAAAAAATATAGCACATACGTTTTAAAATGAGTGCTCGTTCAAGAACAACCTGCTCTGATACCATTTGTTAGGACCGAAAAATAGGACTTAACAGCGCTGCTATAAAAATTTTGCGCTGCTATTATGAGGATGTGCAATACCTCGGGTTCTTGAACAATTAAAACAGAGCACCGGAGACAGATCTGGTATGAAATAAAATCATGCGGAAAACACCAGAACTGAATCCTGATAATTTTAAAACGTTGCAAACATTACAGAAATCTGTTCGACTTACTGTGTGTTCAATGGTGTATGCATGAGTGTTAAATGTAAAATGCATATGCGGAAGGCTTAAAGAAATGGACCAGCTGTTTGTTTATGGAAGTTCGGACTTCAATGTCCTACGTCTCCCCTTCTTCCTCCTCGGAAGGTTCCACTAGAAGATTTGATCTATACATCGTGTACAGACCCGATCCCGCAACCAGCAGCTGCGAGACCTCCTAGACTCCACCAGCCCTCGGCTGTCACTCACTTGTTTTATGCCTATGTGAGAAAGGCTACAGACACAGAGTTTAACGTCGTCGTGCTTGGACGGGATCTGATTTTGTATTGGGTTTGAGATTCATTCACTATACAATGAATGTGAATGAATCTCTGTGTGTGTGAGATTTACAGTGTAAGCACAACTCTCGAATGAATAATCTCACACACTAGGGAAATGCTCTACAAAAGCTAATTTAGACTCAGCAGTCGACACTCGTAGTACGCTCCTCTCTAATGGCGGTTGACTGCTTCATCTCTGTTTGTCTTCCCTTTTGGTTCTTTTGAATCTTCACGGAATCATCATCTTCTTCCTTCAAATCTTCTCCCTTAAATAGCCTCTGTTCAAATTCAATCCGTTGGACACAAATTCTGTTAGAGTAGATGCCCAACTAGCCAACTTGTGGCGTGTGGGTTTTATAGACTCTTGTATATGATAATCTTTATTTATGAAATACGCATTTATTTAAGGCATTCTTTATTTTCATTATGTTATATAATGTTAACAATTGCGTTGGATAAAGACCTAGAATGCACCATAGTGTATGTTAGATGTGATAGTGGATATGATGGCTATCATGAAACACATCTAATAGTCGCTGTGCATTCTGAATTCGTTCCTAGTCGATTGGGCCGTCAAAATGAGGATAAGGCCGCCCGAGCTTGAGACTAGCGTCTGCGATGTGAAGTACCATGTTTCATTGGTAGGGAACATTGTGATGTTCTGAGCATGCAGATGGATAGTGACCTGGTGATCTATCGAAATACCCTCGTTCGGACTTTCCAAGTGGTTACCATTTGTCGAGTGGATAAGTCCGAGGTCTTGGTTGTACTGATTAGTCCTCACTACTCGAAACGTCATTGAGACTCTACATGATAGGCGCCTCACTTTGCCCCGTTTTCCGACTCACTTGGGGTCATTAGGCGACGGGATTGGGTGAGGTCCCGATGCATGTAGGAGTCGATACTTCGTTGTCGAGGATTCACCGCTCGCTCTCATGCGTGGATATCCTATGCTATCTAAGGGGATAATAGTGTATAAATCTCTGACTCTCGATTTACCAATGGTCGTTGATCTGATCGGGATATATGTGTTGAAAGGACCGTACTGTACGCTAACCATGACCGACTGGTTCTTGCAGGCACTATCAGTGATAACTAGGGGATCATGGGGCGATTTTGCTAGGCGCTTTACCATGATCCGATGGGCAATTCCGGAATTGTGATTTCGGAGTCACAATGGTTGTGGGCCCACGGCTAGCTGTATCCCTGAACCATTGAGGGTCACACAAGTACTGGATTCATGATTCCCGCACAGAAACTGAGCTTAATGTGTTGAGCATAGGAGGAGGATTTTAGGGAGTGCGACTTCCTAAAAGTCAACAGGGGTCAAATTGCGATTTCCCACTGTTAAGGGGCAAAACTGTCATTTTGGACTAGGTAATCCGAAAAATTGTTTTCGCATCATAATATTCAGTTTTAAAAACTGAGTCGATCGGTCCGATCTGATCGTCGATCGGAGTTATGATGAAGCCACGGTGATGCAGATGAACCGAATGTTCATATATTGGACTGGGCCCGCCCCAGGTCCAATGGGCCGGTTCAAGCCCATGAATAACTTATACATACATGAGTTGTATCTAGGGCATCACAACACAACACACAAACCCTAGCCCCTTGCTCTCGGCCGCCCCTACTCTCCTCCAATCCTCACGCCGCCGCCGCCCCTTCGCCGGACTTGTTCCGGCCACCGTGCTGAGGTGTTTCCGTCCGTGTTGAATTCGTCAGGCCTTCTAGTGCAGGCTGACAAAGGCGTCTTGATTTTGGTCGTGGACCTGATTGACGATCTACCACCGCCTACCATTTGAAGTGCCGGTTTCCTCGTGATACTGGTCGGAGCCAGGCGCCTAGACGCCAGCAAGGTAACCTTCATACAAACATCCTATGAATGTTTTATGATTGAATTTTATGTATTGAACGTATCTCGGGGCTTATTTTAATCTTCCGCTGTGCCCCCAGGAAACGGGATCCGGATCCGCCATTGTATGCCAACAAATTCTTCCAGTTTGAAATATGTTCTGTAAAGTACCGACAGGGAGTTGTCCTTGTGTCCTTTCTTTTGCAGGCTTTTTGTCGTCTTCAACACTTGAACTAGGCTCAGCAGTTGACATCCAGCTTTAGTAAATCTTCATAATATAATTCATCAACTGCTTCGCTTGAACTTGATCAACGTCTGTTATCAGTTTTTGCCTTTATTCAACAACTGTTAGCTTCTGTTGATCTTCTGCTGATATCTTAATCGCAACAGCTGATTTCTTCTGTCTTTGCGCTACTGCTGAATTCATCTATTCAATTTCTTCGCGCTACTTCTGATTCACTGTAGCTTGCATCTGGATCACTGTAGCTTGCGACTGGTACATCATCTGGTGGTCTAGATGTGCTAGCGACTGGTACACCAGTCGTTGGTCTTGAAGTGCTTGCGACTGGATCACTGTAGCTTGCGTCTGGATTACCCAACGACTGGTTAGTTCAAATGCCGCCGTTTTAACTTATCCAAACGACATCGTTTGCCATACATCCTCGATTGGTTAAATAATACTGTAGCTCTCGTCTGGATGAACAAACTACTATAGCTACCTGCTGGTTTCCCTTAAGAGATGTACCTGCTGGTTATTACCATCGCAAAATCCATCGACTGAACCTTAGCGCGAAGGCAAAACGCTGTCGTATCCATTTATCCAAACGACATCGTTTTGCTATCGCTAACTTCAAGTACCATCGACTGGTTGTACTGTAGCTCACTGCTGATTGTGATGACATCACTGCTGACGTCATCATCGCTGATCCATCTACTGATTCTGCTGACGTCA
>KQ999325.1:28532-38766 GCA_001598015.1 Dorcoceras hygrometricum | reverse complement strand
AGCTTGCGTCTGGATGCACAAACTACTGTAGCTCTCGACTGTATGTACTGTAGCTTGCGTCTGGTTTTGATCCTAACACTGTAGCTCGCTGGTTCTCTTTAGTTTCACTGTAGCTACCTGCTGGTTTCCCTTAAGAGATGTACCTGCTGGTTATTACCATCGCAAAATCCATCGACTGAACCTTAGCGCGAAGGCAAAACGCTGTCGTATCCTTTTATCCAAACGACATCGTTTTGCTATCGCTAACTTCAAGTACCATCGACTGGTTGTACTGTAGCTCACTGCTGATTGTGATGACATCACTGCTGACGTCATCATCGCTGATCCATCTACTGATTCTGCTGACGTCATCTTCGCTTAGCGCTCCAGCTGGTTCTTATCGTTCCAGACTTCACTTTGCCTCTTATCTTCTCGACTGATATCAACTTTATTTAGCCAACGTCTGGTTACATTTCCTTAGCGCAACATCTGGTTTTTGCTTCGCAACTACTGAATTAGCAAGACCATCGATTGGTTCATCTTTTGCAGCACAACGTCTGGTTAATCTCTTTACACTTCAACGTCTGCTTTTCTTTAGCTACTGCGTCTGGATTTCTTCAACTTCTTTGCGACTGGACAGACTCTACTTAACAGTCTTCTTCGATACTTATCTTGTTGTATTACCAGCTAACATCTGTATACTAAGTAGAAACATTAGTAACACAATAACAGGTTTTGTGTAATTCAAAACTTAATCAGGATCTGTTTACACAGATCCATCAGTAAGCATGCAAGCAAGTAATTCAAGTAGTCAAGCACAAACCAAAGAACAACTACTGTGCCTAGACTCACATGTGATCAAAGAAATCGAGCTTATCCCAGTTTAAGCTCTGATACCAAAAATGTCAGGCCTCGTGCACAACACAAAATCGCGTAAAACATAGCGGAAGCACTTTAAAAAGTGGCTAAAATTTTTCGCTTTTGGCCTGACGAAGAAAACATAATTTTAAAATACCACAATATGTCAAAATATCCCAGTTTATAGAAATACACAACGCTAAAAGCCATAATACAACAGTACAGCATTAAACAAGTATCAGTCAACTAATACAGCAACTGAATACACAAAGAACGGGACACTCCCCGGCTAATAGAACTGATACATATATGCTATACGCTAACTGGGACACTCTAAGCACCAGCTGGGGCACCTCCAGCTGGATCAACACCAAGACAAGCGGAATAACCTGGGAGACCTGAACAACAAGTAGGCAAACAAAACAACCAGCCCCAGAGGGACATCGGGGTCAAACCTCAGTACGAAGAACAACATAAAACAGCAATCAGATACAGCATGCAATGTATCATGTCGTGAAAATGCATGAGCGGTACAAAGAACATCAATAACAACCGGAAGGCCAAACGAATCGGAAACAACAACTGTGACACATCACCGGGCTTCGGAAGCGACCCGATCGCACCCCGTGGAAAATAGAGTGGCTCATCGTCAACACACGCGCGGGCGCCACCCGCCGGGTTGCACGGAATTGCAAGTGGACCAACCACCCGCCAACCTCTATCCAGGTCACTGCAACTGAGGACTGGGAACAACTCAACCAACATCCTCCAGCTGCACTCAATCGTGGTTATGAAACATAGCACCGCGCCACGAGAGAAGAGCTCCAACATAGCAACATGTATAGCATGGCTGACAAAGGAATCAAGGGCACAATATGCTATGCAGATGCATTACAATTCTCAACATGAAATGGATGCTTGCAATGCCAATAACTACATACAACAGCATACTGTAATACGCATATATGGCCGCACAACAATAATACAACCATGCAGGATACAACCATCTCAGCTACAACAAGCAATAAGCACGACAATTCAGCCAATAGACATGCAGAATACACACAACTCTGCCTCAACACAAATACCAGGCGCAGCTATACAATACACACATAACACATTCCCATGCCTATCTCAAAGCTGAATTACAAGCTCGATTCGTACCTCACACGACAAAATACCTCCAACAGATTCCTCCAGCTAACGGTACCAGCAACCCGCTCAACTCAGATCCCTCACGGCTCCTACAAAATTCCACGAATCTGCTCGGAAGCTCGAATCTGATAAGGCACCTGGTAAATCAGTTCAATAACTGAATTTCTAAACACTACAACCTACGGCCAAGAGCTGAAACCTGGTCCTATCACTATATCGAAACTCAACAGCAGGAACTACGCTTAGCAATGGCAAGAATCACTTACACTGAAGCTCACCCAGACCTGGAGAACTATCGAATGGAGTCTCAAAGACACACGAACCTGCGAAACAATATGCACGAGATCTTAGGAAAGCTAACAGAAACTCACGGCCGGGAGCTAAAACTCAACCAGCTAATTATCTTACCTCAACAACCTAACAGGAATCTTAAATCAAAGCTAGGAGTAAGATCTCAAAGCTAAACCGAAAGGCTACCTGAACACAGCAAACACACGAACAAGGGAGATACTGCTGCTGCTTCGCGATCTCACTCCAAGGCCAATTCAAACCTTCTAGCTGATATTAATCGAAAGAGGAACTCCCAAGGAGTGCAGCGCCACCAACCTTGCCCAAAACGGAGACGGGAAATGGCGGCAATCGCCGGATGAAAATCATGGTGAACAGTGTTTAGGGTTCGAGAAAAAGAATGAAAGTAGAGAGGATATTTCGCTAAGTATGGAGTCTGATTTAATGAAACGAAGACCAAGTCCTGCTTCCTATATACACTCGAGAAACCTGATTTAAAATCCACCGACACTAACATAACAATCGCAACAGCCAACAGCAACAGGAACAGTACGTAGCTGATACCCAACAGCTTCTTCAACTGTGCGAAGCTCACGCCAGCAACCGCAACGCAAAGACAACGAGCGCTAATCAAAACTACAACACTTCGCCCACGTCAGCAAATCTGATCAAAGCGCTACGTTACAACAGATCCATTTAAAGCAAATACGGCGTCGCGTAACCTACGTCATCATATCTGATGAACTAAACTCCCGCAACAGCGATCGCTAGCGCTAGAACAATACGACGTCGTAACAACTAAATCAAACGCGTCGCATAGAATACGTCACCATATCTGTCGACAACGTCAGCGTTGCTGCTGCTTCTCAACACACGCAACACCTAAGATACAATTGCTGTCGCTAAATCAATACGACGGCGTTTTGCACCTGCTACAGGAACTAACTGTTAACAGATATCACCCAGCAGATACTTCACCAAAACGGCACCGTTTCCTTCGCGCTACAGGAACTTGCTGTCAACGTCCAGAATAACACAAGCGCTAACAGATAATCTTACGTCATCACATCTGATTGCTAACTCAACCGATACTTCAACAACAATGCTTACGTCAGCAATTGCTACGCCAACGTGCAACAGAAAACATGACGTCAGCAAAATCTGCCAACAGATTTCTCCACAAAACAGATTTCAAACTCGAAAATTCCAAAATTTTCAGAATTGCTCTAAGTGTAAAATCTGACCCGAAAATGCAACCCAAACTCACAAACAGAAATCTGAACCATCAGAAATTTCTAAAAACCGATTAATTTCCAACCAATTTACATTTAACAAATTTTGGGTCTCACAGCCCAGTTTTCAAGAGGTGTGACATATAGGGATCCCGAGGTAAGGTCGGGTGAACCACACCGTCACGTACGTTGGTTATTACGACTGATCAGTCACACGTTGCTCACATCCACTGATATGACTCATACGCGTTTTTTTTTAGGATTTACGATGTCATGCCTTATATGTTATATGATATGTTATGATATGATTGCTGGATGAAATGTTTTAAGATCATGTACGCATTCATGTTTTTACGCTATTTTAGTACAAGTGTGTGCTTACATGCGATATTATTAGTATTTACTTTGTTATGTATTACGATAGAGCATGCTGAGCCTCTAGGCTCACTAGGTTTAAATGGTGCAGGTGATGATCCTATTGATGAGTATATTCCGACTGGCGGTGAGGACCTGCCTGCTGCGTGGAGCTCTGGTTCGTTTCAGTTGGTATCAGAGCGGTGGTTCTGGTGGGGTACTTGCCTGCTGCGTGGAGCTCAGAAGTTGCACTACCAGTCTGTGAGTTTTATTTTAGTATTTATGTTTATGTTTGCATGCTGCATGTTTTAGCCTTGCATCAGTTTTGGCCTTAGGGTTTTAAAAATAGATGCTTGGTCATGCACTTATATTTACGTGATAGGGTTTTGGTGTATCAGAACAATGCCTCCCCTTCGTGATAGGAGCCAGCAGAATGACGCTACACCTCCTCCGCCCCCACCACCTCAGTTGACTCCGTATGAGAGAGCTAGCTTGGACATGCTAGCTGGGATTACTAGGCTGTTGGAGCGCCAGTCAGAGCGACCCCGGAAGTCGCATGAGAAAGACGTCGCAGAGAGGTTCCGCAAGCAGGGACCCAAGGAGTTTGCTGGTACCATTGATCCACATGCTGCTGAGGAGTGGATCCGATCCATGGATACTATCTACGACTACATGGGGCTAGCGAACGCCGACAGGGTCCATTGTGCTATTTTCATGCTGAAGGGGGATGCATCTCTGTGGTTGAAGGGCACAGTGGTTGGACTATTTATGGAGAGTCTGACGTGGGAAGGATTCAAGAAAGTCTTTTATGAGAAGTATTTTCCTGTGGATTCTCGGAGCCAGCTGATTCGGGAGTTTATGAGTTTCCGTAAGGGAGACAAGTCTGTTGCGGAGTATGTTCGGCAGTTTGAGAGGGGATGTCCCTTTGTACCCGTGATTGCTACAGTGGAGAGTGAGAAGCTAAGGCAGTTTACTGATGGACTGCAACCTGACATCCGCCGCGATGTCAACATGGCGGATGTGGAGACCTATATGCCGGCAGTGAACAAGGCTTACCGGTCCGAGCAGGGCCGGAGGGATATGAGGATGACTATCAGAGGAAGAGCAGATACAGCAGCCCGTCAGGGGCCAGTCTTCACAGCCACCGACGAAGAGACATTTTCAGGGGCCTTATAAGGGCCCATCTCAGCAGGGCCAGCAGCAGCAGCAGAGGCCCCAGGGCCAGCAGAGGTCTCAGGGCCAGCAGAGGCCACAGCAGCAGAGGGCCAGCGCCCCTAGACCGGCAGAGTTTCCAGTCTGCAAGGAGTGCAACAAGCGGCATCCAGGACCTTGCATGTTAGGGACTGACAGGTGCTTTCACTGCAAGGAGCTAGGGCATATGTCTAAGGACTGCCTAAGGGAGGCAGTCCACTCTCAGCAGGGCCAGCAGCAGCAGCAGAGGCCCCAGGGCCAGCAGAGGTCTCAGGGCCAGCAGAGGCCACAGCAGCAGAGGGCCAGCGCCCCTAGACCGGCAGAGTTTCCAGTCTGCAAGGAGTGCAACAAGCGGCATCCAGGACCTTGCATGTTAGGGACTGACAGGTGCTTTCACTGCAAGGAGCTAGGGCATATGTCTAAGGACTGTCCTAAGAGGAGGCAGTCCACTGGTCGTGTGTTCGTGATGCAGGCTGAGGCAGTAGATCCAGACATGACTTTGCTTACAGGTATTCCATTTTAGATTTCTGTATCATGTTATGCCCTATCTGAGTGTTTTGGAATTGCATGTTAGGTGGAACACTGCTAGGAAACTTGTGCCTTAGTTGCTAGGTGAACATAGGTGGAAACTGTAGGACCTCTAGGACTTGTCTTGATAACTTCGACGGAAAGGACTAGCGAACCTAGAAAGGTTTAGGTATCTAAACTACTTTTGGGCTTTTAGTATGACCGTAAACGCGTACCTGTGTGACGTTCTGTTTCAGGCGAGATTCGTGTGCATGGGGTCACTACACTCGCTTTGCTAGACTCAAGGGCGACCCACTCGTTTATTTCAAGCGCATTCACACAGAGGATGGAGATTATTCCGGAGAACATGGGGGTAGCTCTCGTCGTGATGGTTTCAACAGGAGAGGAGTTGACGACGACCAGCGTCGTGCAGGGTTTGACGATGACATTTCAGGATCACGCAGTTAGGGCAGATTTGGTCGTTTGGCCGATGACAGGATTCGACCTCATCCTAGGTATGGATTGGCTGACAGAGTTCGGAGCAGTGATTGACTTTCAGCGGAGGACAGTTTCTATCAGACCGCCAGGGCAGGAGGCCTTCTTATTTGAGGCAACTAGGAGGCCGCGGAAGCCCAGATTCATATCTTTTCTGCAGGCCAGGAGGCTAGTTGAGCATGGATGTTAGGCCTTCTTGGCTAGCGTTACCGCTTCTGGAGATTCAGCAAGCCCTTCACTATCTGAGGTGGAGGTAGTCAGAGATTATGCAGATGTTTTCCCTGATGATGTATTGGGAGTTCCACCGGAGTGAGAGGTGGAGTTTTCTATTGAGTTGATTCCAGGGACAGTGCCTATCTCTAAGGCACCTTATCAATTGGCTCCTACCGAGATGAAGGAGCTTAAGGAGCAGATTCAGGAGTTGCTCGATAAGGGATTCATTCGCCCTAGCTTTCCTCCATGGGGCGCACCAGTGTTATTTGTGAAGAAGAAGGATGGGAGCATGAGGTTGTGCATTGACTACCTGGAGGTGAACAGAGTCACAGTGAAGAATAAATATCCACTCCCGAGGATTGAGGATTTGTTCGATCAGCTGCAGGGAGCTTTAGTTCTCGAAGATTGATTTGAGATCTGGCTATCATCAGCTGGGAGTTAGAGAGGAGGACGTGTCCAAGACTGCTTTTAGGACACACTACAGCCACTACGAGTTTTTGGTGATGCCGTTTGGCTTGACGAATGTGTGAAAACCCAAAAAAAAAATCGGGTCGGTCAAAACAGATCTCTCTCGAAGAGAAATCTGTTTTGCGTGGCGCGCGGGTGCCCGAAGAAAGATCAGTTGGAGCAGCGATGAACGCTGGTAGTAGTTCAGAGATGAGACAATGCGACGACGTTTTGTGTAGGAAACCTGATGCGTCGTCGTTTCGTTTAAGAAGGATGAGAGTTAATGCGTCGTCGTTTGGCATTCAGATTTCTCGTGGTGGGAGAAATCTGCTAGCGCTGTGTGTAGAGGTCTGCCAAAGTGTTTTGGGTTGAGTTCAAAACGATGTCGTTTGGTTAAGTTGGAACGGTGTCGTTTGGCTTAGCGTTTGGTTGAGAGATCTGGTGCGCGAGCAAGAGATGTCTGTTGAAGAGGCGCGGGAGAAGTCTGGTTGTATCGCAGGGAGCAGATGTCAACGCGGGTCAACTTTTCTGTAGCGCGAGGTAGAAACGTCGCCGTTTTGGTTTAGCGCTAACCTTCCGCAGTGTGAGGGATCTGTTGTAGCGCGTCGGGCATATGTGATGACGTGTCCAGAAGCCTCCGCGATGCCGTTTTGTTAGTGTTTGCTGTTGTGCGAAACAGCGATTAGCGATTCAGATGTCTCGAACAAGTGAAGCGTCCAGATTTGTGACGGGTCCGGCGCGACGTCGTTTGGGATTACTAGAAATCTATTTTTTTAGCGTAGCGTTATCTAGCGCGCATTTCTTAAATGTTGCGGAACCAGATTTCTCCGACTGTAACCAGATGTCTCCAAGATCATATTTCTCCACGAAAAATTCAGACTTCACAACGAAAATTCAGACTCTACGACGCAAATTCAGGTTTTTGGAAAAGGAAGCTTCACCCGTGAAATTCAGAAAGAATTCTCACGCGTACAAGGCAGATTTCACACTGTAAATGCCGATTAGAAGGATTAATGGCCGATTAAGAAGCCAAATTAATGCCTACACTAATGCGTTTGTAACAGTCGCGTTAAAAGGCATGAAATCGGGAATTCAAATGCCTTTAATGACAGACGCCCGGCCTCCCCTTCGCTACTCCTATAAATACCAGACAGAACCTCAGATTTTTCCACACCATTTCGAAATTCTCAGTCAGAAAAGTAATAGGTGTTCACGCTACAACTCTGCCGAAGCTGTAGAAAATCTTCCAGATTTCATCCTGCGCAAGTTCCGATCCAGCGTTGTGCGACACTTAGCAGAATTTCGTGCACCAGAATTGTGCAACCAGACTTCATCCAAAATTCAGATTTCACACCAGATTTCGTCCGAAAATTCAGATTTCAGTAAGTGGGTTTTTGCTAAGTAATATATTCGATTGATATTATAAATATTATTCTTATTAAAGTTTCAGTTTTGAACCTACTATTCGAGCTCTTTTCAATTCAGATTTTTGCTTCGCTCAAACTCTGTTTTGCACTGATTTTTGCTGTCGTAATATGGGTCTACGGAATATTCCGCACTCTGGGTTACTTGATGTAACCACATGGCCTCGACCCCTTAGAGGAGTAAAAATTAGGGACTGATCAGTAAACCATAGACACGAAGTAATTATCAGTGCTATCTGTTAAGTTCTGTTAAGTTCTGTTAAGTTCTGTTAAGCTCTGTTATGCTCTGTTAAGCCCTGTTATGCTCTGTTAAGCTCTGTGATGCTTTGTTATACTCTGTGCTGAGATCTGTTATCTCAGTATATGTATATGAATATTTGTTATGCTCGAATGTTATCCCCCACTTGCTGAGTGTTTCCCCAAACAGTCACCCCTTACTTCTCCACCCAGATAAGAACGAAGAGCAGGTAGAAGAACAAGAACAAGAGCGGTTCTGGGGCTGGTGAAGATTCAGTTTCTGTTGATGTACTTATTTTTCGCTTCCGCAATTTCTCCGATATTAATGTAAATTACATATTTTTCGCTTCCGCACTCTGTTATTCAGACTCTAATTTTCAGATGTAAAAACAATTATATTTCGATTATTAATAGACTGGTTTGAGCTATGCTATGATAGCATAATATTTCACAATTTTATAATTGTTTAATATTGCCGATGTCATGAGTCTCGGTCTCGGGGCGTGACATTTTAGTGGTATCAGAGCTCACCAGGTTCATAATCCAGCTGGGAGACCAAATCCGAAATTTTCAAGGTCCAGGATGAATTTTCAGGTTTTGGCGAAAGACCAGTGCTACCCCTCCGAAACACGTTTTTGCCGTTTTTGGAAATACTTGAAAATGCAATAAATTTCTGTACAGGACTTCGATTTCAGTTCCGTCAACTGTTCTGTAATCCTTATGGTTAGTACTTTCAGTTTACGGAATAACCTCACGACTTTCTATTTTTGGAAATATCCTTGATTTTAGGAAATGGCCCCCTCTGTCCCCGTACTCGTGCTGCTGCTGCCATTCGCATGAAATATATTGCCCTTGACAATCAAAGCCGCATGATTAGGCGCCTTAGAACCCAACTAGCAACCGCAAGTCGAGAGGCGGATGCTATCAAGTAAGAGCACAAGGCAAACCAATTAGCATTAGAAGCCTCACACAAGGTCATCGCCGGACTTACGGAAATAGGCCTTAGCATGTCTAAGAAGATTGAAATGATGAAGGCAAAGAAGCAAAAGGCTAAGGAAAACCATGTGGTGTGCCATCAAAAGTTTCAGGCTCGAATCCAAGAAGCTGAAGATTCGATGCAAGCACAACACCTGATCATCGAGGCCCTGGTAGAGGAGAAAGATGGTTTACTCCAAACAATCCAAGGTCTGCAAGAAGCTAACGGTGTTCCTGCTCCATTCGACGATGAATGGGAGGAATCCAAACAATCCAAGGTCTGCAAGAAGCTAACGGTGTTCCTGCTCCATTCGATGATGAATGGGAGGAAGAACCGGAAGAACAACAAGGAGCGAAAGTCCCTACTTTCTGCGGCCCAAGCATGGACAGCCGACAAGACAAGAGCAGAAGTTTTTCTTGGCTATGATCCATGAAGTAAAAGAAGGAGACGAGCTCAAGATAGAAGACATCCAGTGGTGGTTCACAGATCAGATGTGTTTCCAGATGACTTACCTAGAAAAGTGTCTGAAAGGGAAATTGAGTTCGAAATCAACCTAATGCCAGGGTCGGCCCCAATCTCGAAGGCACCATACCGGATGGCACCTGCTGAAATCAAGGAGCTCAAGGACCAACTACAAGAACTGCTGGACAAAAAGTAGATCAGACCCAGTGTGTCACCTTGGGGAGCTCCAGTTTTATTCGTCAAAAAGAAGGATGGAACCATGAGATTGTGTATCGACTATAGAGAGTTGAACAAGATCACAATCAAGAATAAGTATCCACTTCCAAGAATTGACGACCTCTTCGATCAACTCAAGGGAGCTACAACTTTCTCCAAGTTGGATTTGAGGTCAGGATATCACCAGCTAAAGATCAAGG
>KQ999325.1:0-28134 GCA_001598015.1 Dorcoceras hygrometricum | reverse complement strand
TACCGGATGGCACCTGCTAAACTCAAGGAGCTCAAGGACCAAATACAAGAACTGCTGGACAAAAAGCAGATCAGACCCAGTGTGTCACCTTGGGGAGCTCCAGTTTTATTCGTCAAGAAAAAGGATGGAACCATGAGATTGTGTATCGACTATAGAGAGTTGAACAAGATCACAATCAAGAATAAGTATCCACTTCCAAGAATTGACGACCTCTTCGATCAACTCAAGGGAGCTACAACTTTCTCCAAGTTGGATTTGAGGTCAGGATATCACCAGCTAAAGATCAAGGCTGAGGATGTTCCTAAAACTGCATTTAGGACAAGGTATAGTCATTAAGAATTCACAGTAATACCATTTGATCTAACTAATGCACCAGCGGCCTTCATGGACCCCATGAATCGCGTGTTCAAGCCGTTCCTCGACATATTTGTGGTAGTGTTCATAGACGATATACTCGTGTATTCATCAAGTGAAGAAGACCACAAGGAACATCTCCGAATTACTCTCCAAACCCTGCGAGAGAAACAACTGTACGTCAAATTCAAGAAGTGCGAATTCTGGCTGAAGAGTGTGGCATTCCTAGGCCATATAATCTCCGAAGCAGGCGTATCAGTGGATCCTAAGAAGGTAGAATCCATCATGGACTGGCCTGCACCTAAGACGGTGACAGAAGTTAGAAGCTTCTTAGGATTGGCCGGCTATTATCGAAAGTTCGTAGAAGGCTTCTCTTCAATAGCCTTACCACTCACTATACTCACCCAGAAGAACTCTAAGTTCAACTGGAACGAAGAATGTGAGGCAAGTTTCGAGACTCTGAAGATGAAGCTTGCGTCTACCCCTGTTCTAACGCTGCTCGTAGGGGACAAAAGCTTTATTGTCTACAGTGATGCATCTAAAGAAGGAATAGGGTGTGTGCTTATGCAAGATGGCAGAGTAATTGCTTATGCATCAAGGCAACTGAAGACGCATGAACGCAACTACCCAACCCATGATCCGGAGCTAGCTGCAGTAGTTTTTGCTCTAAAGATTTGGCGACACTATCTCTAAGGGGCAAAGTGCGAAGTATTCACCGACCATCAAAGTCTCAAGTACATATTCACTCAGAAGGAATTGAATTTGAGACAAAGGAGATGACTCGAACTGTTAAAGGACTACGACTTAACGATCAACTACCACCCAGGAAAGGCAAATAAGGTGGCCGATGCGCTAAGTCGGAAGAATATGAACAAGGTGATACTATCATCAATCTCAACCCAACCATGCCTTAGAGAATTGGTCAAGCTAAAGCAAGATCAAGACCCCAGCTTGATGAGGCTGAAAGAACAGATCAAGGAAAGGGAGGTGCCTGATTTCCGAACAGACCAAAATGGGATCCTTTGGATGAACGGACTACTATGTGTACCCGACATCGATAACCTCCATCAGGAAGTGATTTTTGAAGCACATAAGTCTAAATTCTCAATCCACCCGGGAAGTACAAAGATGTACAGAGATTTGAAAGAACACTTCTGGTGGAATGGGATAAAAAGAGATGTTGCTGATTTTGTTGCTAGATGCCATGTATGCCAACAAGTCAAGGCGGAACATCAAAGACCTGGAGGATTGTTACAAACACTGGAAATTCCAGAATGGAAGTGGGAAAACATATCCATGGATTTTGTATTCGGTCTACCGAAGACAAAACTAGGACACGATGGAATATGGGTGATCATGGAGAGATTAACAAAATCCACGCACTTTCTGCCTGTCCGAATGAACTACGGCTTGGATAAGCTAGCCACGTTGTACATGGACAACATCTTCAGATTGCATGAAGTTCCAACCAGCATTCTGTTGGATAAGGATCCAAGATTCGTATCTCGTTTCTGTAAGAGCTTCGAAGAAGCTATGGGAAGTAAGATTACTCTCAGTACTGCTTATCATCCGCAGACAGATGGTCAAACTGAGAGAACCATCCAGACCCTAGAATACATGCTGCGAACCTGCACATTAGACTTCGGTAGTAATTGGAGCGAACATCTACCCCTAATAGAGTGTGCATACAGCAATAGCTACCACAGCAGCATAGGGATGGCACCATTTGAAGCCCTCTATGGACGGAAATGTCAATCACCGCTATATTGGGATGAAGTTGGAGAAAATGCTATCACAAGACCTGAACTCGTCCAAAAGACAGTGAAAAAGGTGGTCATTATAAAGGAAAGATTGAAGGCAGCCGAGGATCGATAGAAAAGCTGGGAAGATTTAAAGAGAGGACCATTGGCCTTCGAGGTAGGTGAAAAAGTGTATCTCAAGGTTTCACCAATGAAAGGAGTAGTCCGGTTCGATAAGGCCGAAAAGCTAAATCACCGGTATGTCGGACCATTCTAAATCTTAGAGAGAGTAGGAACACTTGCCTACAGACTGGCCTTACCACCCGGTATGTCAAGGATCCACAATGTCTTCAATGTCTCTCAACTAAGAAGGTATATCGCGGATCCTAGCCACATTCTTGACGAAGGACCACTCCTTGTGGAAGCAAACCTGACCCAAGGACTGAAAATTGAAGAAGTCCCGATTCGAATCATGGACAAAAAGGACCAAGTACTCTAACGAAGAACGATCCCTTATGTCAGGGTCCAGTGGTCCAACCACACCGAAAGAGAAGCCACATGGGAGGTGGAAGAAAAGATGCGCAGCCAATATCCCTACCTTTTCGATAATCACGGTAACCAAAGTTTCAAGGACGAAACTTCTTTTAAGGAGGGAGGGATGTGAAAACCCAGAAAAAAAAAATCGGGTCGGTCAAAGCAGATCTCTCTCGAAGAGAAATCTGTTTTGCGTGGCGCGCGGGTGCCCGAAGAAAGATCTGTTGGAGCAGCGATGAACGCTGGTAGTAGTTCAGAGATGAGGCAACGCGACGACGTTTTGTGTAGGAAACCTGATGCATCGTTTTTTATTTTAAGAAGGACGAGAGTTAATGCGTCGTCGTTTCGTGGCATTCAGATTTCTCGCGGTGGGAGAAATCTGCTAGCGTGTGTGTAGAGTTCTGCCAGCGTGTTTTGGGTTGAGTTCAAAACGATGTCGTTTGGTTAAGTTGGAACGGTGTCGTTTGGCTTAGCGTTTGGTTGAGAGATCTGGTGCGCGAGCAAGAGATGTCTGTTGAAGAGGCGCGGGAGAAGTCTGGTTGTATCGTAGGGAGCAGATGTCAACGCGGGTCAACTTTTCTGTAGCGCGAGGTAGAAACGTCGCCGTTTTGGTTTAGCGCTAACCTTCCGCAGTGCGAGGGATCTGTTGTAGCGCGTCGGGAAGATGTGATGACGTGTCCAGAAGCCTCCGCGACGCCGTTTTGTTAGTGTTTGCTGTTGTGCGAAACAGCGATTAGCGATTCAGATGTCTCGAACAAGTGAAGCGTCCAGATTTGTGACGGGTCCGGCGCGACGTCGTTTGGGATTACTAGAAATCTGTTTTTTTAGCGTAGCGTTATCTAGCGCGCATTTCTTAAATGTTGCGGAACCAGATTTCTCCGACTGTAACCAGATGTCTCCAAGATCATATTTCTCCACGACAAATTCAGACTTCACAACGAAAATTCAGACTCTACGACGCAAAGTCAGGTTTTTGGAAAAGGAAGCTTCACCCGTGAAATTCAGAAAGAATTCTCACGCGTACAAGGCAGATTTCACACTGTAAATGCCGATTAAGAGGCCAAATTAATGCCTACACTAATGCGTTTGTAACAGTCGCGTTAAAAGGCATGAAATCGGGAATTCAAATGCCTTTAATGACAGACGCTCGGCCTCCCCTTCGCTACTCCTATAAATACCAGACAGAACCTCAGAGTTTTCCACACCATTTCGAAATTCTCAGTCAGAAAAGTAATAGGTGTTCACGCTACAACTCTGCCGAAGCTGTAGAAAATCTGCCAGAATTCATCCTGCGTAAGTTCCGATCCAGCGTTGTGCGACACTTAGCAGAATTTCGTGCACCAGAATTGTGCAACCAGACTTCATCCAAAATTCAGATTTCACACCAGATTTCGTCCGAAAATTCAGATTTCAGTAAGTGGGTTTTTGCTAAGTAATATATTCGATTGATATTATAAATATTATTCTTATTAAAGTTTCAGTTTTGAACCTACTATTCGAGCTCTTTTTCAATTCAGATTTCTGCTTCGTTCAAACTCTGTTTTGTACTGATTTTTACTGTCGTAATATGGGTCTACGGAATATTTCGCACTCTGGGGTACTTGATGTAACCACATGGCCTCTACCCCTTAGAGGAGTAAAAATTAGGGACTGATCAGTAAACCATAGACACGAAGTAATTATCAGTGCTATCTGCCATCCTATCTGTTAAGTTCTGTTAAGTTCTTTTAAGCTCTGTTATGCTCTGTTAATCCCTGTTATGCTCTGTTAAGCTCTGTTATATTCTGTGATGAGATATGTTATCTCAGTATATGTATATGAATATTTGTTATGCTCGAATGGTATCCCCCACTTGCTGAGTGTTTCCCAAAACAGTCACCCATTACTTCTCCACCCAGATAAGAACGAAGAGCAGGTAGAAGAACAAGAACAAGAGCTATTCTGGGGCTGGTGAAGATTCAGTATCTGTTGATGTACTTATTTTTTGCTTCCGCAATTTCTCCGATATTAATGTAAATTACATATTTTTTGCTTCCGCACTCTGTTATTCAGACTCCGATTTTCAGATGTAAAAACGATTATATTTCGATTATTAATAGACTGGTTTGAGCTATGCTATGATGGCTTAATATTTCACAATTTTATAATTGTTTAATATTGCCGATGTCATGAGTCTCGGTCTCGGGGCGTGACAGAATGCCCCAGCGATTTTCATGGATCTGATGAACTGGGTATTCAGGCAGTATCTAGACCAGTTCGTCATTGTGTTCATCGACGACATTCTGATTTATTCGAGGAGCTTTGAGGAGCATAGGCAGCACTTGCAGACGGCTTTGCAGACTTTGAGGGAGCATAGATTGTATGCCAAGTTCAGCAAGTGCGAGTTTTGGCTGTAGCAGGTGGCTTTCTTAGGGCATATTGTGTCGAGAGATGGGATTTCTGTTGACCCATCGAGGGTGGAGGCAGTGAAGAACTGGGGGATTCCGAAGAATGCAGCTGAGATTCGTAGTTTCTTGGGCTTGGCAGGTTATTATCGCAAATTTATCAAGGGCTTCTCTTCTATTTCAGTGCCCTTGACAGCCTTGACCAGGAAGAATGTGAAGTATGGGTGGAGTCCCGAGTGTCAGAGGAGCTTTGATCAGCTGAAGGAGGCCCTTACTTCAGCACCAGTGTTAGCTATGCCAGTGGACCACGAGGAGTTTGTGGTTTATACAGATGCGTCTTTGAGAGGTTTGGGTGCAGTTCTGATGCAGGGTGGCAAGGTTATTGCATATGCGTCGAGGCAGCTGAAGAGTTATGAGCAGAACTATCCGACGCATGATTTGGAGCTTGCTGCAGTGGTGTTTGAGCTGAAGATTTGGAGGAACTATTTATACTGCGAAAAGTGTCAGATATTAACTGATCACAAGAGTCTCAAGTACTTCTTCACCCAGAAGGAGCTGAACATGAGGCAGCGCAGATGGTTAGAGTTGGTGAAGGATTATGACTGTGACATTAGCTACCATCCGGGTAAGGCTAATGTAGTGGCAGACGCTTTGAGTCGGAAGACTGCAGTGGTGGCTTGTTTATCAGTTGAGAGGCCACTACAGACTGAGATAGAGAGGTTTGGTCTAGAGCTTTATTCAGGAGGCTGTGCATCGAGTTTAGCAGCGCTCACTATTCATCCGAATCTTCGAGAGCGGATCAGAGAGGGACAGGCCTCCGATGAGCAGTTACAGTAGTGGAGACAGTGTGATGAGGACAGAGGACGAGGTCTGTACACTGTTGAGGATGGGATAGTCCGTTTCAAAGGTCGGATATGGGTGCCGAGCACTGGTCAGTTGAGAGTCGAGATCTTATCTGAGGCTCATGCATCGACGTACTCCATCCACCCAGGGAGTACAAAGATGTACAGAGATTTGCAGACATTATATTGGTGGCCAGGGATGAAGAAAGACATAGGGAGATTTGTGTCGGAGTGCTTGACCTGTCAGCAGGTCAAGGTGGAGCACCAGCGTCCAGCAGGGTTGTTGCAGCCACTTCCCATTCCGGAGTGGAAATGGGAGCATATCACGATGGATTTTGTGGTTGGATTGCCCAGGAGTCCCAGAGGGTTCACGGCTATATGGGTGATTGTGGACAGTCTCACCAAGTCAGCACACTTTTTATCGGTGAAGACTACTTTCACCCTGACGCAGTATGCAGAGATTTATATCTGAGAGGTGGTCAGACTTCATGGGATACCAGTCTCGATAATGTCGGACAGAGACACCAGATTCACATCTGCGTTCTGGAGGAGTTTGCATGCCGCCTTGGGGACGAGATTGTCGTTCAGTACAGCATTTCATCTGCAGACCGATGGAGAGTCAGAGAAGGTCATTCAGATTTTGGAGGATTTACTGAGAGCTTGCGTCATTGATTTTCAGGGTACGTGGGACTCGAGATTACCGCTAGTTGAGTTCACGTACAACAACAGCTTTCAAGCATCGATTGCGATGGCTCCGTATGAGGCACTGTATGGGAGGAGATGCAGATCTCCCGTACACTGGTACGAGGTTGGCGAGAGAGTGCTTACTGGGCCGGAGTTAGTGCAGCAGACTGCAGAGGTTGTGACGTGGATTCGGGATAGTATGAGGACAGCCCAGAGTCATCGGAAGAGTTATGCTGATCAGAGACGACGAGATCTAAAGCTAGCTGTGGGAGACCATGTATTTATGAGGATATCACCCATGAAGGGCATGATGCGCTTTGTCCGGAGGGGCAAGCTTAGCCCTAGGTTTATTGGGCCATTCGAGATTCTTGAGAGGGTTGGTACGCTGTCTTATCGAGTGGCGTTACCACCCAGTTTATCAGCGGTGCATAATGTCTTCCATATCTCGATGCTGAGGAAGTACATTCCAAACCCGTCTCATGTGTTGGATTTTGAGCCGCTCCAGTTGGCATCAGATTTATCTTTTGAGGAGCGACCGGTGCAGATTCTAGCTAGGGAGGAGCGTAGGCTGAGAGCGCGGAGTATTCCGATGGTCAAGGTCCGGTGGCAGAACCACTCGGAGGATGAGGCTACCTGGGAGATCGAGGCCGATATGCGGACACGCTACCCGGAGTTATTCGGTACGTACTCAATTTCGGGGACGAAATTCCTATAAGGGGGGAGAGTTGTAACGCCTAGAATTTTCTGAATACGTAGAAATGAGTGCATGACTAGGGGGAAAATATTTTTAGATGATTACATGCCTTATTGTGTGATTTATTTATGATTTTATGCTGCATGGTATGCATGTGCTATTTTTCAGCCTGCTTGAGCTACGGACGCGTGGACGAGATTAGGATCGACCGGAATGAAAATAAATTGAGATTTTAAGTTATGCGATTTTTAGAACAAATTTATTTTATTTTAAGCAACAATTTCTGAAAATTTGGATTTTTATAATTATTTTGGAGGGGAACCCGTTTTTCGCCTATACGGGCTGGTATATTGAATTTTAAGGCATTTTAAATTTTGAGGAGGCCTATATTTCGAAATTATGCATCCATTTAAAGCCCAACTCTAAGTTTTAAAAACCTTTTTAATTTATTAGAGGGGCAAGCTTGTATTTTCTAAATTTAAATTAGTAGGGGTCATAATGGGCACTTTAATTATTTCTTAAACACTAGTTAAACATAACCTAGCCTCCTCTACATACACACCAGACGTCCCCCTCCCTCACAAGCACACAAAATTTCGAAACCAATCAGCCATTGAAGGAGCTTGGTGATCCAAGGCCGGTTGCGCCCCGATCTCGCGTCTACAACGTCCGTACCTCGCAGATCAACGTTTTCTTCAACCCAGGCATGTGATATCAATCCCTTTTCTCGTCATTTAAATCATAATAATCTTTTTTTATGAAAATTATGCATGAATTCATGGTGAATATTTCAGATCTATACATCTATGATCATATATCATGCATGCACTTCACGTTTCTTGACATGTTTCGCTTCCTTCTTTTAAGACTTCAGGCAGGGCGATTTCCAGAGGTATTGGCTCGGTTCTATGGGTTCTAGGAAACTCATGGTGGTCTAGATCTAGGTAGGAAGGTGGCTAAGTGGTCGGGTGAACCAGGGAAAGCCATAGAGGTCTAGGTGACGCGTCGCGCTGCGTGGCTGATGCGCCCACTTCCCTCGATCAGTTCTCCATGGTTAGCCCATGGTTTTGGTCATGGTTGGTCTCGTTAGAACCGTCTGGACCTGGGGGTGGTCCAGTCGGAAGAGCTTCGGCATTGGTGACCGGATAAGGGAGAACGAATGCAAAGACCAGCAGGTGGTCGCGACGGCGCAGCATGGCTGGATCGTCCACTTGCAGCGACCAGTTCTCCCTGGTTAGCCAACGGTTTGAGCCAAGGTTGGTCTATTTGGAACTGTCTGGACCTGGGGGTTGGTCCAGCCAGAAGGGATCCGGCAGTGGTGGCCGGAGCAGGGAGGACGATCGTGAAGACTGGACGCTGCTCTCTTGCGCCGCTGGTGTGTGCGTGTGTGTGTCCGGTTTAGGGTTTACTTTTAGATGGATTCGGTACAATTGAACCGGCTGGTTTGGTTGGACCGGATCGGTTCTTCGAGTCTCGAGTTAAATGTTTTAAAATTGGTCCAAGTTATTTTATTTAGCGACATGTTATTTTTATTAATATGTCGAATGTCCAATTTTAAAGAAAATAACCAGAAGGTCCAAATTGAGTCAAACCTTTTAAATAATTTAAGTTATATTTACTTTTAATTTTTTAGTCAAAATTAGGGCTTTAGGGATTTTAATTAGGTCAAAATCGATTTTTGGGATTTAATGTGGTCAAAATCGTTCTTTTGGTCAAAATCGGCTTTCGAGGTCAAAATTGATTTAAATTGCTTTTAAAAGTCAAAATCAATTTTTATAAGTCCCAAAATGATTTTTTTTAGAAGTCAAAATTGATTTTAATTGGTTTCTTTTGTCTTGTTTTTTAAGAAATCAAATTTTAAATAAAATAGGAAAAAATGGGAAAAAGCGGTGAACATTCGTTTCATCGGCCGTTTTTGGAGCGACGTTTGGTCTAGCAGTAGCGAGCCAGGCCCTGGAATCAATCGTTGATCGAAGTAGAAAAATGTGGAAGCCCGTAAATGCATAAATAATCATATATGTAGTATGTTATGTACGTAAAAGTTTTAAAGAAAAGAATTACTTATCCATTAACGGGCTAAGCTTTTAAATTGCATGACTTTAAGAAAATTCACGCATCATGAGATTTTATGAAATGACCAGGCATGTTCTTTTTAAGTTAAAAATCCGAGGAATGGAAGTGATGTGGCAAGTCTACGATGGGAGTTAACCGGATATCCGGGCCCGGAGATCCCCTGTTTTTAGGAATGATTTCAAGATTTCAGGGCCTATGGATCCCGAGGTAAGGTCGGGTGAAGTGGCAGTTGCCTATGGATCCCGAGGTAAGGTCAGATGAAGTGGAAGTTTTCAAGAGATGTGACATATAGGGATCCTGAGGTAAGGTCGGGTGAACCACACCGCCACGTACGTTGGTTATTACGACTGATCAGTCACACTCGGGTGAAGTGGCAGTTGCCTATGGATCCCGAGGTAAGGTCAGATGAAGTGGAAGTTTTCAAGAGATGTGACATATAGGGATCCTGAGGTAAGGTCGGGTGAACCACACCGCCACGTACGTTGGTTATTACGACTGATCAGTCACACGTTGCTCACATCCACTGATATGACTCATACGCTTTTTTTTCAGGATTACGATGCCATGCCTTATATGTTATATGATATGTTATGATATGATTGCAGGATGAAATGTTTTAAGATCATGCACGCATTGATGTTTTTACGCTATTTTAGTACAAGTGTGTGCTTGCATGCGATTTTATTAGTATTTACTTTGTTATGTATTACGATAGAGCATGCTGAGCCTCTAGGCTCACTAGGTTTAAATGGTGCAGGTGATGATCCTATGTGAGTATATTCTGACTGGCGATGAGGACCTCTGAGCGCCTGTCGCAGCAGTACCCCGTGACCGCCTTTATGATTGTTTTGTCATGTTGCAGTAGATACTAGTTTTTAAACTTGTTGGCTTTCAGTATTCTTTTTACTCGATGATTTTACGATGTTGGATGTTTTTAACGTTTTCAAATATTCATTTATTTATGCTTAAAGTATTTTGAGAAAAATGATTTAGAAATGTTTTATAAGGGAACGAGCCATTCGTTATGTTTAGGTTTATGCTTTCGCAAATGTAATAAAAAAAGATTTCTAGAGTCTGGTTCGTTTCATAAATAAACTAAAAAGTATGGCTCGTTCCCTTTAAAACATTTCTCAACATCCTTTGAAACATAAATAAATGAATATCTTAAAACATAAAATCATCCATACTGTTTAGAACCAAATTAAGTACTGAAAAGTGTATCATAACATAGAATAAAACGTCAGAGTGGCCACGTGGTACAGCTGCAGCGGACGCTCAGAGGTCCTCACCGTCCGTAGGGATAACTCATCAGCGGTCTCACCTGCACCATTTAAACCTAGTGAGCCTAAAGACCCAGCATGCTTTATCTTTTAAAATAGCAAAGTACGTATAATAAAACCACATTCAAGCACATATGCATACTAAAATAACATTAAAACATGCATGCATGGATGGTCGTAAAACATGGTTCGTAACATATCATAACATATCATAATCATATGGCATACATAATAAGGCATGATGTAACGTAACATAAAACGTATGAGTCGTATCTGTGAAATGTGAGCGGGGCATGATTGATCAATCGAAAGAACCAACGTACGTGGTGGTGCGGTTCATTCGACCTTACCTCGGGATCCCACACACCTCTATGCCACTTCACCATGTCGTGATCACATGGATCCATAGGCTCGTAATGCATTAAAACAGGGGATCCTCGAGCCCGGTATCCCGACTAGCTCCCATCATTAAACTTGCCACAAATCACTTCAATCCCTTGGGTTTTCCTTTAAAACATGCCTTTAACGTTTCATAAAACTTTAATGATGCGTGCATTTTGTAAAAACATGCAATTTAAAAGGTTTAACCAGTCAATATATATTTAATTCTTTAATTTAAAATATTATCATACATAAAATACTATATATATATATATATAATTAATTATATATTCACGGGCTTCTACATTTTCTACTCCGGTCAAAGACTGGTTCAGGTGCCTGGTCCACTAACTCTAAGCCCAAAAGCCTAGACTTAATCTTAAAATGAAACTTAACCCTAAACATGACTTGACCCATAACTTAATAATTGATTTTTAAAAAATTTATAAAATACTCACTCCTTCACTTTAAAATCAAACGTTAAAATTTGACAAAAAAACCCATAAATAAAATAAATTATAAAAATATTGGAAAACATCTTAAATATGCTTAAAATATCAAATAAGGTCATACACGAACTTTGGCAACCCCTAAGACTCGAAATCTTAACTTTCACAAAAATGACCCGACGAGGCTCACTTCGAGCGACAAAACGGTAAAAATCATTAAAAATCAATTTCTTAACAAATCACTCTCTATTTCGACCCACATAACCCTGACTCAATATACTAGTCAATAAAATAAACGAGACTAAAAAACGATTCAAGACGTGACCAACCCGACGCACGTAATGACACTACTCGCTTGCAGACAGCAACCAGGACACGTGCTAGCAATAAAACTCATAACTAAATTCGTTCCTTGACCAAATCGCTCTCTGTTTGGATCTACGTGACCATAGCTCAATGCGCTATCTCTTGAAATCAACCTTGACCACACATACCGTATAGATAGACTTACCCGACCCCAACAACTCTACTGTCGCGCACAGACGACAAGCCAGGACACTTGCTGATCATAAAATTCATAACTAATTCATTCCTTGATCGAATATCTTCCCGATTGGAGCTACGTGATCCTAACTCGATGGACTAACTACCAGGATCACCCTTGGACCAAACCCTAGCCCCATGAACCGCCTAATGATCGAAGTTTCACAAGAAAAGAATAAAATACGTGTTAAAATCGTGATGCATGCATGGATCTCAAACAACAAACATAGATCTAATCAATTCACATACAAATCATGCACATACTTTTTAAAAAAACAGTATACTATGATTTAAATGATGAGAGAATGAGAGATACGACATGCCTTTGTTGGAGAAAAAGAATATCTACGAGTTACCGACGCGTAGGATGCGAGATTGGGACAAGACCGCCTTGGATCACCAAAAGCTTGCAAAATTTCGAATTTGAGGGAGAGGGGAGTGGCTAGGAGAGTGGGGAGGAGTAGGGTTTTCGAATTTGGGATGAAGGGGAGAATGAGTTGTGCCAAAAAGACCCCTACCAATGGTTTAATTAAGAAAATTAAGAGTTTTTTCCCATACTAAAGTGTATTAAAACTTCCAAAGCAAGCCTCCAACTTAAATTTGCGTAATAATAATTTCTCATATTTGCAAAACATAGAAAAACTCATTAAAATAGCCCGTATAGGCGAAAAACGGGTTTCCCTAAAAAATAATCATAAAAACCTCAATTTTCGGAAATTGATGCATAAAAATAATAAATTTGCTCTCAAAAATCTAAGGGCTTAAAAATCTCAAATAATTTTCATTTCGGTTGTCCCTAGTCTCGTCCACGCGTCCGAAACTCAAACAGGCTAAAAACATGCATGCATATCATGAAACAATAAAATTATCATGAAATCACATAAAATAGCATATAATTTTCTAAAATATTTTTCTCTCATTTATACGTAATTAGGATTTCATGGGCGTTACAGTCAAGAACCATTGGATTGTCTTGTATTCCGGAAATTGAATGAAAATATTTATTGTACTTTCCCAATTGATTTAAATGGGAATATAAGATGAGAGCCTCACAAGAACTATATCTATCGATAATATTCATAGATCTTAAATTTCATATCAAATCTCAATAAAGAATCTCATTAGATTCAACTATTTAGATATCATATCATCATAAATATCTCTATCAATATATAGATTCTTTCATCAAATCTTAATCGTGAATCTTCTTAGATTCTTTATATAAAATCACGTACGCTATTTCAAAAGCAACAATTTTAAATTTATAAAATCATGATAGTTCATGTATCATGGGCACCACTTCATAAATCATCATAATTATGCTACTTCTCGAGCATCAATAAATATATTATGAGTATTGATATGTTGTTCTTCTTCAAAGCCAACTCAAATTTATTTTCAGTATAATATGCTTCTTTATGAGCATTATCAACTAATTGCAATATGTTGTGTTCTTCAAATGAATCAATATAATGATGTTTATTCTCATTCTCAAAAGTTACTATATAATAAAAAAATAGAGAGAAAGTTATCGTATATTAAAAAATAGAGAGATGAACAGAGAACGTAAAGAGAATTCGTAGAGTCAATATCTATGTACAATTTTCGTTAAACTTAATGCGCTTATTTCTTGGGGAGCAGAAGAATAAAAAAATGTTGGAGATATTATTTTATATATTTATTTTAATTACAAGTCTATTGTTTCCTCCAAAAACAAAAACAAAAAGTATGCCAAATCGCTGTCAGACGAAATGTTAGATAAAGAAAACAGAGATCGATTTAAATGCTTTCACTGACTTTCGTTGCTAGTAAACTCCATTCTCTCCTCCACTTTTTCCGGCGTATTCATCGGCAAACTAAAAATTTCTCAGACACTTTGAGCTTATTTCTGTTCATCTTTAGATCCAAACTTCGCCTTTCGGCTTTCCCGCTCTTCACGGACCATTTCATATTTGTTGTAGTTTGGCCGCTTGGGACAGTTTTCATCACAATTGTTGGGAGGTTTTGGGAAGTTCTCTTGCAGCAGTGTGGTTGTTTGGTTGGAATTGTAAGCTGTTTTTAGCTTCCAGTTTTCGGGTTTTCATCGTATTTCTTGCAGGTCGTAGCTTCTAGCCGTTTTTAAGAGTCAAATCTCTTAATTACTTGTGTTTGAGTACGAAGGTGTCGGATGCTTTTAAAACCTGAGTCGTTTCAGGTGGTGATTAAAGTGGTGTATTTCGAAGTTCATAAAAGGCCTCTGTTTTCTCAGAAAAGGAAACAAGTACAAATAGTTTATACTGGATTTGTTTCACCAAGCAATGCGTTGAGTCGGGGTTCTGTTGATTTTTTGAGATGAAGTTACTGGTCCAAGTTCTATTTTTACTTTTTTGTCGCCGTTGGTGGTGAAATCTTTGAGCCCATCTTTGAATGACGATGTGCTGGGCTTGATTGTGTTCAAGGCTGATGTCGTAGATCCAAATGGGAACTTGAATTCTTGGAATGAAGATGATGAATACCCTTGTAAATGGAAAGCAGTTACGTGTAATCCCAGATCCAATAGAGTGACTGAGCTTGTTCTTGATGGCTTTGGGCTCTCAGGAAGATTGGGCAGAGGCCTTCTTCAATTGCAGTATCTGCAAAAGCTCTCTCTGGCGAGAAACAATCTTACAGGAAGCTTAAGCCTCAGTTTAGCTCAGCTTTCTGATCTCAGAATCTTGGAGTTGAGTGAGAATGCCTTGTCCGGTTCGGTTTCGAGTGATTTCTTCAGCCAATGTGGGTCTTTGAGATCCATATCACTGGCTTACAATCAGTTTTCAGACCAAATTCCTGATAGTTTAGCCTCGTGTGCAGCCCTTGTTTCATTGAACTTTTCGGGAAATAGGTTTTCGGGTTTGACCCCGCAGGGTCTTTGGTCTTTACCTACTCTTACTGCACTTGACTTGTCTGATAATATGTTGGAGGGTGGAATTCCAGAGGGGATTGAAGCTTTGACCAATTTAAGTGTTATAAGTTTGAGGAAGAATCAGTTTTCTGGTGTAGTTCCTGATGGGATTGGGAGCTGTTTGCTGTTGAGAACTGTCGATTTAAGCAAAAATTTACTTTCGGAGGCGCTTCCTAGCACAATGCAGAAGCTTGCACTATGTACTGAACTAGTTTTAGGCAGCAATAGGTTTACAAAAGCTGTACCCGAATGGATTGGAGAAATGAGCAGCCTTGAGGTGCTCGATATCTCCGAAAATAACTTTACTGGCCGAATACCGGATTCTATAGGGAAGCTTCAACATTTGGAGAGTCTGAATATGTCCAAGAATGCTCTTTCTGGGAGCTTGCCTGAAGCTATAAGCAACTGCGTGAACCTTCTAACTTTTGATGTTAGCAGTAATTCGTTGACAGGGAATCTTCCTTCTTGGGTATTCAATCTTGGTTTAGAGCAACTTGTCATATCTAGTAACAGATTGAGTGGAGACATCGGTAGTGTTTTGTCTTCGTCAACTGAAAAATCTCGAAAAAGCCTTGTGACTTTAGATGTTTCCCAGAATGATCTATCTGGTGAAATTCCTTATGTTATTGGGGACTTTGCCAGCTTGCAGTTCTTGAGTATGGCAAGGAACGCATTCAGCGGCAGCATTCCTGAAAATATTGGAGGACTGAATATTTTACGTGCCCTGGAATTGAGCGATAATCAGTTGAATGGTAGCATTCCTATGACAATCGGAAATTGCTCTTCTCTAATGTTTTTGTAAGTTTTGTGCTCGATCTTGGAAAGTATTTGGTATTAAAACCAATTGGCTTCTGTGGCTTTCTTTCTGTTTTGAGCATTCTTTGTGGCAGAAGTAAACAATCTCTCATGTATTTTTTGAAAATTTTGAGTATCTATATCAACTGGATTTCTGATTCTAGCATTATGATTTCCAGGCTTGTTGCATCATTTGCTTCGTAGTTCACACATGCTAATTCAGATATCTTTTTGCCATTCGCCATCTTGGTTCCTTTTGGGATTGAAAAATATTAGACAAGGATAAACTTTTTGATAGATTACATTCTGTATTCATGGTCAGAAATGGTTCTATGTGCTACTGTAATATCACTAAGTAATTGCAAATGCCTCATGAAGCAGGTCATGTAAATGTGATGTTTGTTGCGAGAATATGCTAAAAGTTTCTTTGCGGTTTTGACAAATTTGTCAGGTCTCTTGCTCATAATGAAATAACTGGAATGGTTCCTGCATCGCTTGCAAATCTTATTTACCTACAAATTGTCGATCTATCATACAATGAGCTAACAGGCAACCTTCCAAAGCAGCTGGCAGATCTTGTGCATCTTCGGTCATTTAATGTAGCACACAATCAACTACAAGGCGAACTTCCTGCTGGTGGGTTTTTCAACACTATTTCACCGTCTTCTGTGTCTGGAAATCCGGCACTTTGTGGGGCGGCGGTTGGTAGAAGTTGCCCTGCTGTCATGCCTAAACCAATCGTGCTCAATCCCAACTCCACCGATGACACACCTGGCACCATCCCTCAAAGTTTTACTCATAGGAAGAAAATCCTTAGCATTTCGGCTCTAATAGCTATTGGTGCAGCTGCTGCAATTGTGATTGGTGTAATTGCTATCACTGTACTTAACCTTCGTGTACGTGCTTCTGCGTCTCGCTCTGCCGTGGCTCTTGCCTTTTCTGGTGGTGATGACTTCAGCCAATCTTCATCCACAGATGGCGATTCTGGGAAGCTTGTTATTTTTTCTGGTGATCCGGATTTTGGTATTGGGACACATTCTTTGCTGAATAAAGATTGCGAACTTGGCAGAGGGGGATTTGGAGCTGTTTACCAGACCACACTTAAAAATGGGCGCTCAGTCGCCATCAAGAAACTCACTGTATCGAGTCTGGTCAAGTCCCAAGACGATTTCGAAAAGGAAGTTAGAAAACTTGGGAAGATTCGCCATGGCAATCTTGTGGCACTCGATGGCTACTACTGGACGCCATCGCTACAACTTCTCATATATGAATTCGTCTCTGGTGGGAATCTATACAATCATCTGCATGAATCCGCTGCTGGAAAGTGCCCCAATTGGAATGAAAGATTCAACATTCTTCTTGGTGTGGCTAAAGGGTTGTCATATTTGCATGAAAGGAATGTCATCCACTACAATTTAAAATCGAGCAATATACTAATCGACGGATCTGGCGAGCCAAAGGTAGCAGACTATGGTTTAGCGAGGCTTCTGCCATTATTAGATCGGTATGTTTTGAGCAGTAAGATCCAAAGTGCCCTTGGGTACATGGCACCCGAATTTTCATGCAAAAATGTCAAGATAACCGAAAAATGTGACGTTTATGCCTTTGGTGTGCTGGTCCTAGAGATAGTCACAGGAAAAAGACCAGTTGAGTACATGGAGGATGACGTTGTAGTGCTATCTGATATGGTTCGAGGGGCACTCGAAGGAGGAAGCATCGAGGAACGTGTTGATAGAAAGCTAGAGGGGAAGTTCCCATCCGAAGAGGCGATTCCATTGTTGAAGTTGGGCTTGATTTGCACGTCGCAAATGCCTTCAAATAGGCCTGACATGGCAGAAGTGGTCAACATATTGGAGCTTATCAGACGTCCCTCGGAAATCCATGATGAATCCGCAGGTCTCTGCTGATCTGCTAGATTAAACAAGGCATTGTCGCATTGAACATGGCCGATCGGTGAAGAAGAATCCGGTTAGTCTTTCTTGCAGAAAAGTGTGTTGTTTTTTGATAGATTGGTTTAAGTTTATCAATTGTATTCGTTCTATGCTTGTTACCGGATTCGTTTTCACCGGCTTCTATTTGAAAATTGTTGGATGTTGTTTAACCGCGATTCTTTACTAATATTATGTTTGCAATCACTAAAACAAGCGATTATGATAGTGGGGAGAATCTCATAATCAGTTATTTTAATAGTTTGAACTGCATACAACTTACAAGTTTTCTTGATGTTATTTGAAGCGACTCATCTGCATCATGCTTTGCTAGTTTATTGTTGTGTATAAATTTAGTATTTCATGGCCTTCTTTCGGTCGTAATAATCTTTCTTTGTTTATGTAAATATATCATTTGTAGGTTATGGAAGTTTATAAATGCCCTTATATATTATATGGGGTGCATTCAACGGGGGGAAAATTTATAAATGCTCTGCCCTTATGTATATCATTTGTAGGTTTTGAAGGTTTATAAATGCCCAATGTATTTTAAAGCATGAATGCAACAAAGTAGTAACAGTACTCACGGGTTTGTTTATGGAAGTTCGAAGTCACCGTTTCGACGTCTCCCTTTTGCCAACCGGAAGTTCGATAGAAAACTTTGATTATACAACAGTTTGTACAAATCCATCTCAACTGATACTTATCACCCTATTCAAACTGAGACTCATAGAACTGCAGATATTTAATGTCTCTCTGCGAAATCTACAAACACTAAGTTTAACGTTTTCGTGCCAAAGCAGCTTTGTATATTTGATTGACATTCACTCATCTAATCAGTTTCGCTTAGCTTTCGCATATTGTGAGTGAATGTGTGTGCGTATGTGGGGATTAATCTGTTACAGTGTGTACTTTCGAGTGTATCCTCATACTCTGTCGTCATCCTAATTAAGCTTCAGAACATTACGCTGACGTCTACTGGTACGCAGTTGATTTCTTCTTTTCTCATCCGAACTCGCATTTTGTGCACGCATAGTTTTTCTTTTTGCATTAGTTTGGTCTTGTATTTATAGCCTCTAATCTGATATGAACGTTGAACACAAGTTTCTAGCTGTTGCAAAAGTCTTCTTCAAAGTTATGACTTTGTCTACTTGTCGGCATTTCTCGTACAGCAGTAGGTGATTTATTTATGACCTTTGACTGCTCTGAACTGGCATTTTGTCTTATTGAACAAATCAGTTTGAACCTCTTCTATTTAGTCTTGAGTAATGTTAATTGTGTTGTCGTTCCCAACTATTAGTCGGTGATGATCTGATCCGAACTTCGTTCGGATCTGTTCTCATCCATAAGCTCTATTCTACTCTTCTGAACTAATATGATGCGAAGCTCCAACATGATCTAATCACAGAACTACACTGTTATTCTCAACTCTGAACTGATCACTGCTCGTTCATTTGAACTACTCTAGCTCTGAACAGTTCTCTGAACTGATCGCTTTGCTCTTCTGCTCTTGTTATGTTCTGATCTGATCTGTAACTATTTTTTCAACTGAGCTCAGCTCTTCGTTTATACTGTACAGTTTTTCACTTGTCAGCTCTAATCTATTCTGATCTGCATCTAGCAAGATTTACACAATCAAGTAAACAGATTAGAATATAATAAGTTTTGTATGAATCAAAATTAAAATCTGATATGTTTCTAGATCCAACGGTCTACGAAAATCCATTACAGAATTCTATGGAAGTAAATAGAAATATATCAAATTTGTGAAATTCCATGACTTCAAAAAATTAAATCTCCACAACGAATACACTCTTGTATAAATATCGGTAGGTAATGTTAATACATGTTTTGTTTATTTAATCTTATATATCTACTTTATTATTTTAGTTGATTTAAGTTTGTCAATGTCAACGGTGAATGTTTCCAAAACTGGGACCTATATTAATGTTTTCGATCATATGTTTATTATATATTTAAAAATATGTATATCAAATATTTATAAAGATATATCAAATTCTATGTTTCTCACTGTATGGGCAACTTACTAATTAACTTATTAAAAAGTGTTTGTATTATCAACTTCAAAACAAAAAATAATGAAATCATATTTAGTATATTAACTTAATCCGTATTTATGCACAGTAAATCATATTTAATTAAGTTACATCGAATGTAATAATGTGTATGTGCGTGAGTGTATGTATGTGTTACGTATCAAATAGTGTTTACTGTTTAACCGTAATAAGTAAATTTGATAAGATAAACCAAGGATCCCTAACCTAGTCTAGTGGTAAAAATAAAGTTAATATCAGTGTGCATGGGTAGGTAATCAAATTACTTCCCACCTCTATCGAATAAAGAGAATCGACAACTTTGTGAAATTAAATGACAATAGACACAAAAGCCCATGACATTGAATTATAGTATCGCGCTTTTCTATATATATATATATGTAATAATATAATATAATGATTCTTTCGGACCTGCATTAAAATTGAGATTTTCACAATTTTGATCTGTCGATATCTGAAATTGAAGTAACAACTATGTCAAACAGTACATTAATATTAATTTTTATATGTGCTCATCCTTTTTACCCAGACTAGAGGGATACATGGATTCTTCGACCCTGTACTACCCACTCCTCGCTTGTATATAAGCCACGCCATTGTCGTACGGGGCCCACATGCACATGAGGAGGGGACATTATTCCGCTAGGGCGAGGATATAACAAGCTAGGGCCTTTTCCTAATACCTTAGGTCGGATGGATATTATTGGATTTTATAAATCATTGTGGATTTTATATTTTTAAATTCATATTAATTAACACAAATATTTTTAAAACATTAATTTATTTTAATTAGATAGAAGAAATAATAATCATAAAAAGAATTATACAAGTACGAAGTACGTCGACTCGCTAGTATTTATTAAGTTGTGAACCTTTTTTTTTTTCCAAAACAATAAAAAGTCATAGGTAAAATCAACTGGACAATCGATCTTCTGTTTGGTCATCCAATGGCATCGTATCGTGCCAAATCATAACTTTTTCTGGTAAGTTATTGCAATCAACTTAAATTTCAAGTGTCAAATCCAACTTAGTAAAAATGGTTTCAAGTGTCAGGAATGGTTATTAAAACGGAATTATATGTAAAGTGGACACAGTCTTTTAGGATTATACTAGATATACTCAATTTTTAAGATCAATTAAAGTACAATGCGTGATCAATGGATTCGCCTATCAACCAAAATCAAATAACAAAAAAAAGGAAACTTTATAAAAAGAAAATGAAAGTTAACCTTATTAAGTTTCAACGAAAATCAAATTTATCAATCCAAAACAGAAATAAAAAAAATTCTTTCCCGAACTCGAATCTGTTAACTTTTCAAGAAAATAATAACAATAACCACACAAATTACCATGTATTTTATCTTTTGTTAGGATCGAAAATACGGCTCGAAAGTTCAGATGGGGTGAATGAACTCCACTGCTAATTTTAATGCAAAATTGTTTTAAAAGATTTTACAACTCGTTGGTAACCTCTAAACTGAGTTACCGGCTTGGAGGATTCTCAGTGATAATCTGTTGTCTTGGGTAACAAATAAATTTGTGCGGAATTAACTCAGTTCAACAGTGAACAGTTAGAAATGCGTAAAGCAGTAAATAAAAAGGATCAAGAATTTGTTTATGAAAGTTCGGAGTTTAATCTCCTACGTCTCCCCTTTTTCCTCAACAGGAAGGATTTCCACTAGAAGATTTGATTTATACAACTCCTTGTACAAACTCAATCCGACAGCCAGCAGTTGCAAGAACTTCTAGTCTCACTACAATAGATACATACCGCAATTTGTTCTACAATACAAAGAATACAGCGCTAAGCTGTTTTGGTTAATCTAGCACTCAGCGCTCTGTTTATGATTATACAAGGATGACTCAACACTACAGCGTGTGATACAAAAGTTTATGTGACATAGGAATTGAATGAAAACAATATGCACGTGTGTGTCACTGAGCTGGTTTGAGAAAATGAACTCTGTTTTTTTTTTCACAGTAGTTTGTTCACAAGTTGTAAGTTCGTGAGATGTAGGATTGTCCAAAGACTTCCCAAACTGATCTGCTCTTCAATTTATGCCCTTTGGATACAACGGTAATAAATGTTACCAGTAGACACGTCGTATGTATCCAAACTGAGAAGGCTGCGACGTCTTAAATGCTTGTACTATTCACGTACACCTTCATTAAATGCATATCCTCTTTTAGCAACCTTTACGTCGTCCTTTTCTCAAACCAAATCTCTGTATATTTGGGATTAGCTCAAAGTAATTCCAACGACTACAAATCGATACAAAGAAGTCAAACACTTCACATCAATCTGTACGAAACCTCAAAATATTTTGAAATCTATTTTGCTATGTTGTCTTTACTCAGCTGGGTTCCGACCTGGTCGTGCGTTGAACTTCTCTAATCTGGTTCTAAGTGATCTGCTCTAGTCTGCTTCTAAATTGTTCTAGATAGTAATCTTTGTTCACAACTGTCTTCTTCTCTAGAAACACAAGTCTTCCTGATTGCATCCATCTCTTCTAAAAGAATTTGGCTTGTCCTTCACTAACGTCATCCCTGTATCATCTCGCTCTGAGCTGTTTTCTTGAATACAAACTGTTATATCTGTTCTGTTTGGATAAACTCTGCTCTTGTAAACTGATCTGATCTAAATCTGCTCTTTTATCAACCGATGAACTAATTAGATTCTTGTTCTGTTCTACCGAGCTCGTTTGTCTTTAACCAGCTTAGCTAAGAACCCTGAGCTGGTTTTTCCTTAACCAGCTTAGGTAGCATCTCCGAGTCTCTGGGCTGGTTTGTCCTTAACCAACTTAGCTCTGATCTGGTTTTCATAATCGACGCAGTAAGCTCTATCTTGAGCTGGTTGATAAATCCTTGAGCTGATTTGTTAATCTCTTTTGTTTTCACAAACACTTATAAATTTACTCCATCAGATTAAATGCTTAAATTGACTTGAATATCCAAATTAAATCGGTTCAATCGATTAGTTCATATGAGCATGTATAGTAAACCCCTATAAATTAATAATGTGTGGACCATAAGAACAAAAATGAGTGATATTTTACAATGATGCAATAATTGCTACAAGAAGTATAAACGACTATAACACTTGGAATTCTAAAAGATATATACTATTTGAGTTACACCCGATACTATTAGCTATAATATCAAGTAAACGGTAAACAATTAATCTCAGATATATGTTATCTAATAATATATACTGACTAATCAACTTAATTTCACAGTATAAAAAAAGACCAAATATCAACAATATATTAAATGTAAAAAACACAAACAACAATAAAACATATTTAACTAAATTTAGAAAATTATTATTATGGTATTAAATAGACCAAAAAATGTATATAAGTATCTTCGGTATACTTATTATCTTATCAATTTAATACATTGTTTCAACTCGGGACTGGGAGGTATTATTTTAAAGATGTTATAAATTTATCTAATATCAATGTGTAAGGATTAAGAAATAAAAAAGAAAAAAAGGTTGAGCGAATTCACATGACTATAACTTTTAACATTTTCATGTAAATAATACAAACTTCAATATATAGGTATTAATCAATACCAAGAATAATTTGCAACTTTAAGCCCAAAGTTCTTCACATCTTCATCTCTGTCCAACCCATAGCATCCTTTTCAATGCAATTAGACATCTTCAGCAGCTGAAACATCATCCTGCCCTGATACATTTCCCACCTGCCTTCCCGCCACCACTTCAGCCTCCACCGCGCCACCCGATTCCGCAGGTTCCTCCATCACACACTGGCGGCAAGTTGGGCACGACGAATGCGAAGCCAGCCAGACATCCACACACCTAACATGAAAACAATGGTGACATTTAGGTAGCACCCTTATTTTCTCCCCATCCAAGAAATCACCTAGGCATATGGGACAGTCAGTGAATAATACCCGATCTCCTGAACCATAAACCACCACTGGAATCTGGCGGATGGCCCCTTTCTTGAGGCCTTTTCTGCCAAAAACCGGCAGTGTTTCATCGGTGACGTCCAAGCTCATCCTACTAAAACACCTCAGCACACATCTTACAATAGAGTTTATACCAAGAGCACATATCAATGAGCACAACAAGGCTGCAAGTATGATCACCATATTGATATCGAAATCCACCCCTCTGCCACTGCCATTATGACCTCTACCACCACTACTCGGCGGAGTGCTGCCATTTTTGGCATCGAGGAGTAACCGATGGAAAGGAGGATACAGATTCATCAGAATTGAATCAACCCAAGCAAAGACTTTCATTCACACTATATTACACCTCCTTTTCAATACAACCACATAAGTCCAGAGGCAAATCGAACCACAAAAGAAATGGATAGCAAAGTATTCATCTCTGTTATATGATCACTACTAATGTATTTTTAATTAAATTTTCTTTCTTTACTTCCCAAATTCCAATCCCACTTGAATCTTGAAAAGTCTAGTTGACACTATTTTCAAAGCTTCAAAGGGCCAAAAATAAACAAGCTGTTGCAAGAATAAGGAACGTCTATGCAAGCACAAAACAACCCACTTTTGCTTTGTTTATGCTTCTTTTCCACTTGCGAAATCCTACAAACATGTGGCACTGATTATACAAACCTTGTTCGCCCGAACGAACAAGAGATGAGAAACGGAAATTTTCTCACAAACAGAGTACAAAGTAGACAAATCAAACCAACATCGTACACAAACTTCTCAAGGACCAAACTTTGATCCCACCAAACACACCACACAGAGGAAATCCCAAAGAACTAGACAGAAAGACTATCAAACCTCACATATGCCGCACCAATAACTCGAGGGTAACATTTCTTTTGATCCGAGGGTATCTTTCCTCGTACAAAAGAAAATGAAGAACTTCAACTTTTTGAGGGAATTGAAATGCTAGAAAGAATTCACCGGTGCGAAAATAGACATTGTACAGGGAAGATACCCAAGTGATGGTGATTTCACATCAGTGGTAATTTTAGCTTATTTTTTCAGTATTAAACTTGAAAATTTGATTTAACGAAAGAGGGAAGGAATCTAGATTGACAGAATTAATATATATTTTTATATTTTTCCAATATTAATCCTTTTCTTGTATAGTTTCTTTTAGAAAAGTTTTTTGTAATATACATATAATAATATATAATATTTTCAAGATACAATATTCTTTTCTTCAGGGACCACGACCGCTATTCATAGGTACGTACCGGATAAATCCTTATGTCTGAACAAAATAGCCCGTAAACCGCGTCAATCAGAAAAACTGCATTGACAAATCATGTGGTATAGGCTCACCGGAAAAGTGGCTGACACATGCATATCCCTCTACCAAATTTAAAAATTGTCTTATATATGCTTTGTATGAAATGTTTGTATGATCTACTAAAAAATTTAAATATTATCCTACCGTCTTATAGAGATATGGATAACTTCTAATTTAAGTATTCCGGTTCCATGAAATTTTTGAGATATGGCATGTAAAAAATGAGTTTTGTATGTCTATAAATAATAACAATTATAGATATATTATTTAAACCATCATTACAATAGTTTAGTTATATTTAATCGTGATAAGGCTCGATTCAGATTCGATATTATCAAATACATGACCAATAATCTCGAACTAACTTAAAATCCATGCTAGTCAATTTTAGATTAGTATACCGGAGCATGCCATGGTATATTTTTCCTATATAGTAAAGTTTTACCGAAAATAAATATACATTTGATATAAAAGGGGTGTTTTTTATATCTACTTTTGTGTTGTTTTCAAGGTAGCAAGGTTATATAAATTTCGTGTTAATCTTGCACAATTAAGCTATGATGTGCGTTTCTTCAGTTAGTGGAATAAATTACTTGATTCCACTTCATAGCAATGATTATCTTAGCTTATTAAACATGTCAAAAAGTTTGGCACCAAATACTTCCCCCACTCTTGCACTCTTTCCTTTGTATTGATTATGAAGCTATTCCATAAGGCCCTTGGGTTTATTATAGGCCCCATCTTGTCATCAAAGATTTGATCTTTAAGATTTGGTCTTGAGGTTAGGCCTAAATACATGTGATCTTTTATCCAATGGAATCTTGTTTCTGGGACAATTTAATATTATAATTTATGTTATAGGGGATAGTAAGAGCCAAAGGAATCTTGTTTCTTGGATGATTGAATATTATAACTTATGTCAAAAGGGGGTTGTAAGAACCATGAAATAGTGGCAAAAATTGGTGCTACCTATAAATTCGATATACTCTAAGATTCAAATTTCTATTTGTATCACATCTATGTCCCAACTTCAACGGGAAGTCCGATAATTCTACTTCTATAATGCAATCTCTGCTCTCTATTTTCCATTAATTCAAGTATAAGATCATCTATGCATTATTAATTGAAATAGACGATCGTCTATGAAAAATCTATAGCAAATAGAATATGAGATCTTGTTGGATCATATCATATCAGCCTGACTTAATAATGCAACTTCTCAGTAACATTACTTTAATACATGTTTAAGTTTGTCACTAAATGTGATACGGGTAATTGAGTAAATTCACACTGTCAATGGAAAAGTTATGCATATCCTCAAAACTGACAAGACTCCATGTAATTCATGTCATATCCTCACCAACTTTTCTAACATTTAATAGTAATAACAAAATTAAATTCACGACATTATCAGGTACAAAAATAAGCCATTATGGAAATAAGTTGGAACTATTATGAAATTAAATTTGGATGTCTATAATTTGTCAATTTTGGGTGTCTACAAATTGTCAAATTTGGAGGTCTAATTATTTAATAAGTGATTAGGACTTTATATTATTTTAATCATTTCATTTGCCTATAAATAGGCTTGTAATTTTCATTTTAAATACACACAAATTTATACAAATTCTCTCCCAATTATCTTCTCTCTAAATCAAGGAAATTATAGAGAAATAATAATTTCCTATTAACATAAAATCAAGACTTCATTTGAAGCAATTAAGGAGCAATCAAGGTTATTATCGAGGGAATATTTCATTTAGTTTATATTGACACCTAATTATAATAACGTGATATGATTTACAAATTTCTATCGTTTATTATTATACTTCTATATAATATCATGTTATTATATAAAAGGAGTCTCTGACACCTCATTATAATAACGTGATATGAATTACAAAATTATATTGTTCATTATTGCATAATTTATGTATAATATCATATTATTATACAAAGGAGGCTATGCTACCTCAAAATAATAATGTGATGTGATATACAAAATTATTTAACTGTGATTACGATTATATGCATTACATATAACCATAAGTGTTAAATAAAATTATTGTATTTTATTTTTCAAAAATAAACGACCATTAAATAGATAAATATTAATGACTCGTAACGGGTATAAAACGGCTAGATTTTATTCTATAAATATGATGTTTTCTAAAACGTTCATGCATCCCTCTATTGCTATTCTCCATCAAATTCTTCTCGAAAAAAATTTATTTTTTGAATTACAAAAGGCAAGAAGAAGAAGATGATTCGTCTAGGAAATATTGTTTCAATTATTTTGATCATTATACTTACTTACCTTGTATTTACTGGCGAGTATCCGCCTCGCATCTTTTCGTTGTTTCTAATCATGCTTGTATTGCTCGTTTATCCATTGTTTTTCATTGTTATGCTAATGAATTTTGACTAATAAAATGTATTTTGTTACAAAGCACCACCATGTCGAATTTGGCAGAGCTTGAATTTGTTGCTCTGGATATCACTGTAAAGAATTATATGCCATGGACCCTCGATGTCGAGATGCATCTTGAATCGTTGGGTTTAAGTGAAACCATAAAAATAATGCATCATCGTCACAAGAAAAGGCAAAAGCCATGATATTCTTACGACGACATCTTGATGAGGGATTGAAATGTGAATACCTCACAGAAAAGAATCCTATGGCATTATGGCAAGGATTAAAAGAACGCTTTGAACACATAAGAGAAGTTATACTTCCGACTGCCCGTGATGAATGGAATTCATTGAGATTCCAAGACTTTAAGAAGGTCAGCGATTATAATTCGGCAATGTACCGAATAATCTCGCAACTGAAATTTTGTGGACATGAAGTCACAGAATCAGAAATACTTGAAAAGACATTTTCCACTTTCCACGCTTCGAATATAACTCTACAACAGCAGTATAGAGTGCGTGGATTTGCGAGATATTCTGAACTCATCCCATGTCTTCTTGTGGCAGAAAAGAATAACGAGTTATTAATGAGAAATCATCAGTCCTGACCTACTGGATCAACGGCATTTCCTGAAGTAAATGTCGTAATTCAAAATGAACGAAACCAAAATCAAAGTCGTGGACAAGATTTTGGTCGTGGTAGAGGTCGGGGTCAGGGACGTGGACGTGGTTATAAAAATAACTATGGTCGTGGACGTGGCCGTAGTTTTGAAAACAATAT
>KQ999324.1:49506-60122 GCA_001598015.1 Dorcoceras hygrometricum | reverse complement strand
CTAAAAACATTTGCGGAAAACAGTTGATATTGATAATTTGCAATTGCGATTACAACAGCTGCTATTCTAAGTAAATATACAACCGTTGCTACTGATCTAATACAGTACAATCTATTCAAAACGATACAACTTAGACACGGAAAACGTAGGCCTTGGATAAACACAACGCCACCCATCTGCTGATTTCAAGTTTCACGTGCTGTTCCTCCACCAGTTGTCGTACATGCACCATTTTAAAAGCTAGTGAGCCTAAGGCTCAGCAAGTAAAACCTGAGTAGTAAAAATTTCATAAAACGCAGGCAGACATCTGTGCAATGCATATGTTAAGGAACTTCAATATACAATGTCATTTTCATAAACATTTCAGTAAACATTCAACGGCAGAAACAGGGGATGATAGCCCAGCTTCTCATTTCTTTCAATTTCATTTTCAGTTGATCATGGCATATAAGTTCTATGTGGTCCAATTTGCACTTTGATCAAAATGACTCCCGATATCAGTTTTAGCATATAGCTCATATGAAAGGGCAGTCGACATCTAAACAACTGCTCACCCTTCTCCTTGGTGACCGTAACTATCTATGCCATAATCTAAAACATTCTTTGTTCCTTAACAATCCTTTCTTTAAACATTCCTATAAATCATCGGGTTCCATCATTTTAAACATTTGCTTCCCATTTTAAAACTTTACTGCGTATCGAAATCGACTTTGGAAATATATCGTTATAATGGAACTGGTTGAAAGAAAACCAGTCGCAAAGGAATAGTACCAGTCGCAAGACTAATACCTGTTGAATGAACAGCACCAGTCGCAACAAATAGAAACCAGTCGCGAGATCTTTTAAATAAGTATAAAGTGAAACGATGTCGTTGGAGTGATCAGCAGATGAAATTACCTGCTGATTTTTCTATGACTTAAAGGAACGACGTCGTTAGCGCGTCAATCAGTCGCAAGGAATACGCTAATCGATCAGCTGCAAGAAAAAGCGCTAACACGTGTATATAAATGAATAGTACCAGTCGCAAGACTAATACCAGCTGAAATGAACAGTACTTAAGACGAATAAAGCAACTGCTGAATTATCACTATGGAATGCATCTGCTGATGAACAGTGCATCTGCTGATTTTTAGGAAAACTACGCCACTGCTGAATTCTAACAAAGGAAATACAGCTGCTGAATTTAAAATCACAATGCAGCTGCTGATTCCTAATCAAAGGAAAACAACTGCTGATATTAACAAGGAAGGACGCATCTGCTGATGAACAGTGCATCTGCTGAAATTTACGAAGACGCTTGCAATATCTAAACAATGACTTCGATACCAGCCGTCGCCTATTAAACCAGACTTTATACTGATTCAACTAGCAACTACTGATTACAAAATCATCAAATTTCGACATTACAACCACAGGAAGAACATTTGTAAACTCTATAACCATACAGCTGCTGAATCTTAACAAGTAGATACAGCTGCTGGATACATAACTCATCATTTGTAATATCAAAACAACAACGATGTTATCAGTTGTTGCCTATCAAACCATACCAATGATTCAACCAGCAACTACCAATTACACAGTTATCAAATTCTAATATTACAGCTACTGCAAGAAGAACTTTCATAGAGTTTCTGGAAATAAGTTCGAATCCTCAGTACCTATAAAACTTCATAAACTTTCTGGAAATCATACTGGAAGCATCATAACATCAAAACATCATTTTTGAACCCATCTTTCTTTCCTTATCATGTCTAAATCATTTCAAACATGAACTTTAAGTATATCAATAACATACAGGCAAACAGATCCATAAAAACACAATATATGCTTCAAATGGTGTAGCAAAGGATCAGATTTTACTTGCCTTTAAACAAAGCTTTTCGACAACAGCTAATTCCCGCAGAAATCCTCCCTTTGAGCAACGCACGAACTCTTCTGGAATTTCTTTGAAGAACACTTTAAAACTTTTCTTTGCAAATGATGAAAATCTTACTTTGAAAACAGGTTTTTATATGAAAGGGATTAGTGGCAAGCTACTTGAGAAATCAAGCATGACACACTTTTAAAATTTAGTAAAATTCCCTTCATATCATTTTAATTTATAATACACCAAACCTTCTCTTAAAGAAAGCATTTCACCTCCTTAAAACATTTTCCAATCGATTTAAAATTCAGCTCGTGCATTGCTCCTTGGAGTCACCTGCTGGAACCAGCCGCAGCGCATCTTACCTGCTGATATCAACAATTCAGCAGACACATAACATTTAAAATTGCCAAATGGCCCAAAAGATTAGTAAAATGCATAAATGTGGTCCTATGGATTTTTGGTGTGTTACAACTCTACCCTCCTTAAAGAAATTTCGTCCTCGAAATTTACGTACCAAATAAATATGGGTAAAGACTTAGCATATCAGCTTCTGTTTTCCATGTTGCTTCTCGCTCCGACTGATTGGACCATTGTATCTTAACCATAGGAATGCTACGGTTTCTTAATCTTCTAACTTCTCGGAGGAGAATTCTTTCTGGTCGCTCTTCGTAGCTTAAATCTGGTGCTAAATGCATCGGCTCATAACTCAGCACATGCGAAGGATGGGGAATATACTTCCTCAAAGCTGATACATGAAAAACATTATGCACTGCTGACATTTGTGGAGGCAGCGCTAATCGATAGGCAAGCGTTCCTACCTTCTCTAATATCTCGAATGGTCCAATATACCTTGGACTCAACTTTCCTTTCTTTCCAAAATGCATAACTCCTTTCATTGGAGCTATTCTCAAAAATACTCGATCACCTACATAAAAATTCAGCTCCCTTCTTCGATTATCTACATAACTCTTCTGCCGACTTTGAGCTGTTTTCATTCTTTCTCTTATTCTTCTAACAGCTGCTGCTGTTTGCTCCACAACATCTGGTCCCAAACCAGCTCTTTCACCAACTTCATCCCAATGAAGTGGTGTTTTACACTTTCTGCCATACAAAGTTTCATATGGAGCCATCTGAATCGAAGCTTGGAAACTGTTATTGTAGGCAAACTCTACCAGTGGCAAACTTACATCCCAACCTGCTGAAAAATATACAATACATGCTCAAAAGCACACATGCACAGTTCAGAATCCAGATGGTCAGACAGTGTTGATAGGAAACAGATCGGGGAATACCTACATTGTCAACTGGTTAGAGCAGCTGGGATCTAAACAGATTTGCCTAGCAGCTGACTCTTCCAAGAGCTAGCTGCGGCACCAGAGAATGAATCATCTGAACTTCAAAACACTTGCAAAACTGAATAAGCTTGAACTAGTTTTTTGTATGCCCTAAAATAATTTTTTCTAAAGACAATATTTGTTCTGCGTGTCAGCTGGGAAAATATATTTGTTCTACTTTTAAAAAGAAAAATGGTATTCTTTCTGCCTGAAGCTTGGAGATTTTACATATGGATCTTTTTGGTCCTATACCCGTAACCAGCTTAGGGGGAACAAAATACACCCTTGTTGTTGTTGATGATTTTACAAAATTTACATGTGTGTTGTTTTTAAAATCAAAGTATCAAACCGCTGACCAGCTGATAAAGCTTTTAAAACGTTTACAAAATGACAAATCTTGCACTGTCAACCGGATAAGAAGTGATCGATGTACTGAGTTTTTAAATCAAAACCTCTTATCTGGAAGACATTGGAATTAAGCATGAGCTTTCAGTAGCTAGAACTCCTCAACAGAACGGGTTAGCTGATAGGAGAAATCGTACTTTAAAAGAAGCTGCTCGAACTATGATTGCAGATTCCAGCGTTTCTCAAAAATTCTGGGCTGAAGCAGTTAACACAACTTGCTACACTCAAAACAGATCTATGATTAACAAGATTCATGGTGTAACCCCATATGAGATCTGGAGTGGCAAGAAACCTGACATATCTTATTTCAGGGTGTTTGGATGTAGATGTTTCATTCATAATAATGGCAAAAGCATCTAACTGCTTTCGATGCTAAATCTGATGCAGGTTTATTTCTTAGATACTCAGCCGTGAGCAAAGCGTACATAGTGTTTAACAACCGGAGCTTGACGATTGAAGAATCAGCTCACGTGGTATTCGATGAAACTAGCTTTCATTCCAATTCAGCTGCGAGCTTAAATGATTTGTGCACACGTCTGGAATCAACCAGCTTAGATGAATCAAGTGATGACATGCCACAAATTCGATATTCAGCTGATAACCAGCCAGCACTGGACGCTCCACACGATGACATCCCTACTGAGCAATCAGATCTGACAGGTAACATAGAAGTCATTGATTTGACTAATGTTGACCAAGTGTAGGAACAGATCTCAACCAGTGTTCCAGCTGCTGGAGTAGATGGAACAACTGTTGCACAAGATGCTGCGCAAGCAGATTCTACAACTCATCAATTGGTATCTGAGTCAAATCTGGAACAACGTTCACATCAATTGGTATCTGGTGATCAAAATGAGAACATACAGCCAGACCTCCAAGATGAACAGGGAGAAAATCCAATCGGATCTGACCTTCGGTGGAATAGAAATCATCCACCCGAGCATATCATAGGTAATGTACATTCTACTGTTCGCACACAAAGCCAGCTTATGCATGAGTACTTCAATTCAGCATTCATTTCTCATATAGAACCAAAGCTGATAGAAGAAGACTTAGCAGACCCAAGTTGGATAGATGATGTGCAAGATGAACTTAGCCAATTTAAGATAAACACTGTATGGCGGTTAAGTTCCTCGACCTACTAATCATTCAGTGATAGGAACTAAATGGGTCTTTAGGAACAATTTGAATGAGGATGGTGTTGTTATAAGAAACAAGGCTAGGCTAGTGGCTCAAGGCTTTAGACAACTAGAAGGAATAGATTTTGATGAAACCTTCTCTCCAGTAGCCAGATTAGAAGTCATCCGCATGTTTCTTGCATATGCTGCATACAAAGACTTCAAAGTCTTTCAAATGGATGTAAAGAGTGCCTTTCTAAATGACATCTTGACTGAGGAAGTGTATGTTGCACAACCTCATGGCTTCGTAAATCATACATATCCAGATCACGTTCACAAACTAGATAAAACTCTATACGGGTTGAAGCAAGCACCCAGAGCTTGGTATGATGCATTTTCTAAATTTCTTATTGATCATGATTTTGTTATAGGCACTGGCGATAAGACTTTATTTAAATTCGTGAAGAATGATCATGTTCTGTTGGTACAAATATATGTCGATGATATTATCTTTGGGTCAACTAACCCCAAATTGTGCCAAAAAATTTTCTAAGTTGATGCAGGAAAAATTTGAGATGAGCGTGATGGGAGATCTGACGTTCTTTCTGGGTTTACAAGTTAGATAGCTTGAGAATGGGATATTCATCAATCAAGCTAAGTACACGAAAGAACCGCTGAAAAATTTTGGAATGGAGAATTGTTCAGCAGCATCAAACCGATGAGTGCTTCAATAAAATTGGACAAAGATGAAGCTAGAACTGCAATTGAGGTATCTTTGTATCATGGTATTATTGGCTCATTGCTTTACTTAACTGATAGCAGACCAGACATCATGTTTGCTGTCTGTATGTGTACTAGATTCCAAGATGAGCCCAAACAATCACATTATATTGCAGTAAAGCACATATTAAAATATTTAAAAAGGAACTTCCAATGTGGGTCTTTGGTATCCCAAAGACTCCAGCTTTCAAACAATTGGTTATAGTGATGCAGATTATGCAGGTTGCAGATTGATAGGCGAAGCACAAGTGGTACATGTCAATTTTTGGGAGATCGTCTGATTTCATGGTTCAGTAAGAAGCAAACATTGTTTGCTACGTCCACAGCTGAAGCAGAGTATCTAGCAGCTGGAAGCTGCTGTGCTCAGATCTTATGGATCAACACCTGCTTAAGGATTACGTCATTGATACTTCTGAAGCTCCAGTTTTCTGTGACAATACCAGTGCGATAGCTATCACTCAGAACCCTGTGCTGCACTCGAGAACAAAGAACATAGACATAAGGCATCATTTCATAAGAGATCACGTGCTCAAGAAGGACGTCCGGCTGGAGTATGTGTCAATGGATCAGCAAGTTGCTGATATCTTAACAAAGCCTCTACCAGACGCTAAGTTTTCATATTTTTGATATATTCTTGGTCTCTTAGAACTGCCTTAATCTATGACTGCACGAAAATTTTGCAGGTTGAACAACTTTTGTTTACTTCAGATTTGGGTCTTCTGTCAGGGGGAACTACGGAGATCGCAGGTTTAGGTAAACATCAGCATTGGGAGAATCTTGGCTTTAGGGGGGATAAAAGATCTGAGTTAATAAGTGCTGAGTCAGCTGAATGCGTGAGATCTGATACTATTCAGATTTCATGTATATACAGTTGATACTTATATGTGATCAAATCTGACAGTACTCCGACTGATACATTTAAAGATCAACGGTTGTGACGTGTTTTTAAATGGCGCTTCATTTTACTTTTTTAACCCGCGTGGATAAAATTCAAAATCTTTTCAAAATCTGATCGCGCCATCAGATGATTGACACGTGTGTTATCATCATGCAAAACGTCACATCCACACTGTTTACGTGTACCGTTTTGAATTCCGTTCTCTCTTTTATACGTCTTTTCGATTACCTCTAACACTTGCCTTGCGCAAAATTATTCTCGTGCTTTCTAGTGTTCTTTCTTTGCAGATTATCTTCGCATTCTCGATGTATTTTGTTTTCTTCGATCAACCAACAGAAATGGCCGCTTCATTGATTCAAAGTGCTCTTCAAGTGAACTTCGACTCAGTTCTGAGTTTTCCTGATGAGGGCATGGTTCAAATGTTCAAAGCCCTAGAGTCGACTGGACTCCGTAGTTTTCTGGGTTGTCCTTCAGTTCTCTACGAAGATGATTTGGTTGCCTTATTTGCCCACAGCCTTGTGAGGGAAAATGCAGTGATCAGATGTGTTCAGGCCAAGTTTGTAGAAATCTCTGAAGAGGTATTTGCTGGCAGTTTTGAGCTACCAACTGAAGGGTTTACATCTATGCATGAAGTGCCGAAAGATCTGATTTACGATGCACAGAGTGTGTTTTCTGCGTCAGGAGAGCCGAGTAAGACTTCTTGTAAGAAGAACAAAATGAAGATTGAGTTTCACTTGCTGAATGATATACTGGCGAAATCTGTTACTGTCAAGGCCGGATCCTTTGACGCAGTCACTCACGAACGATTTCTACTGATGACAGCCATTCATTATGGCCTCAAGATAAACTGGAGCAAGATTTTGTTCGATATTCTTAAGGACGTGGTAACTCCTTCATCAAAGCAATCCAAGGGTTTTGCAACTCAAATCTGCGTTTTGATTAAGGGTGGTCCAGATCTGACTTTGGGAGAGGCGAATACCTTCCCACCTTTAAAGATTCTTACCATCAAGACTCTTGGAACTTACGTTGCCAAAAACAAATCTATAACTTCTGAAGAGGTGACGGATGAGCCACCAGTGGAGAAATTTGTTAAGAAGGTTGCAGCAAAAAGGAGACTAGCTCCTGCTGCTGAGCCTGTTGCGAAGAGGAAGCGCACAACTGTGGGAGCTGCTCCCACAGAAAAGAATCTAGAAATTGTACCGGTGGTACAGATCCTGAACCAATTTTTGTTATACCGGTTGTGATCCCCACCATCCAGAGGAGACAAGCACCGAAAATAAAATTGATCTTGCAAGAGTCTGATGATGAGAAATTAGATAAGGAGGTATCAGATGAAAAAGAGACAACTGAGGAGATTGGTGTGACTGCTGGAATGGAGACTGTTGAGACGGAGAGCAAGATAGATGTTTCAGCTATCACTATTATGATGCTGACATAAGTTTCAAGGTGTTATCCAATAAAAGGATCTCTACTTGAGAAGGAGCAGGAAGAAGAGAAGAGAGATGAGGAAAAAGTAACGGAGAAGGAAACAGAGAAGGAGGCTACTGATAAAGGGAAGAGCGTTGAGAAGATTTTTGACTCTGAAGACACAGAGCCCTTGAGCAACGTTCTGGAGCTTACCGAGACATCCATGTTTGATGAGGAGTCTATGTCAATTGATGATCTTTTGCAGCAGATTCCGGAAGACATGATGCTTCCCTCTGTTACAACTGAAGAGCCAACAAAGATTCAATTTGGTCGCGGGATTGTGTTTAAGGAAGTAAACTGGTACAAAGCCAGTCTTCCAAAGATCGACATTATTGACAAAGGTAATGATCCCCTTGTGGAAGAAATAAAAGGGAATCCAGCTAAGGAGATGTTTACTTTGATTTGTACTGATGTTGACTTTCTTGTACAGATTCTAGAGGCAGTGGAAGAAGATATATCTTCATTCTTTTATTCCTTCAGTCTTTGCAGCTTTTCAACTTTTCAATCCATTTTAGATCTTGCCAAGAAGTAAGAGCAGGTGCTTCAATGGGCTGAAACAGATTCTCTGCAGACAGCCGTTTAGAGGTGTTTGAACATAATAGCTAAGTACAAAGAGATGCTTCTTAGGAAATTTTGGAAGCGAGGCACAACAATTTTGAATCTGGCACGCCCACGTCCGCTATAGATCTTCAAATTTTGGACTTGCTTTTAGACGCTCATGGCAGTTCGCTTAAAAAGCTGCTGGAGCAACTGAAGCAACACAGATTGGAGTGGACACGGCCATCCAGCTCAAAGCTGTTCGAAGGAGCTGATGTATATAGCGGAGGGATTCATTCCCATTTTTATCCAAACATAGTTTCTACCAGTTGGGTAAGGCCTTTGATTTTCATTGACGGATCTTGGCAAGTAGTAGAGGGTGCAGATCCGAGACCTGTGAGGTTAGCTAGGCCGATTGTTTCAAGACAGTGTAAAATGCTACCTCAGAGGCCTTTCGTGGATGTATTTTCCCCAATTTGCATATTCATCGAGCCAGTCCAAGATCTGGATTCTAGAAAGCCTTATTCCGTACAGCGGCTCTAGGCTGATATTTGTGTAGATATAGTTCAGTTTTCGCTTTTTGATCATCTTCAACCAGTAGGTACATACAATCCTTGTAGAGATATAGTTGTTGTAGGTTCGGTTGTGGATATATATGCAGTTCCGACTGGGATTTTTGATGCATTTCAGCACGGCTTGAATGCAGAGGCTTTTGTAGACTTCTTTGTACAGCCAGTTATCTTTGTACATCCATCGTTACAGTATATTTCTTCCAGTTCTAGTTCAGAAAGTTCAGTACCTATCATACCAAGATCAGCCAGTGTGATTTCATCATGTTCTTCTTCTAGTGCTTCTCGTATGCATTTTACAGAAGATATTCCTCAAACTTCTATGCCAACTGCTGTTGTTCCTTCCGCCAACTACATAGATTCTTTTGCACAGCTCCGAGCTTCTGTTCATAAGATTAAATTCGAGCAGATTCAGACACGGGATGATGTAGATGAGCTCAAGGCTGCGCTTTCATCAAAGATTATAGGCCTTGAGATGCGGTTTGCACAATTTTCTTCCCAACAGGACATGCTTCTTAGAGCTCAAATCCATGATGTCCGCAAGGAAGTTCAGACTCAGAAGGCTGCTCTATCTCAAGATCTGGATGACTTCTGTTTGGAAACACAGGAGGGCCTCAATACTCTTCGTGCTCAATTGTCTGAAATCATTTCCTACATTAATAGAGGACGTGATGACAAGAAGGGGGAAATAGAGAGTAGTAGAGGTCCGCCGCCTGATGATCGAAGCAGGCCTGGTAGTGGAAGCAGCAGACCTGGTGAAGGTGGAAGTAGAAGTGAACCACCTAAGAGAGGTGAAGTATCAAACAGAGGTGGAGGTTCACACAAAGGAAGAGGAAGCAGGAGTTCGGGGTGGAACCGATGGTGTCAGGCCTCGTGCTCTAAACAGAGTAAAAACCCAAACACATGCGGAAGCTTATCAAAAAGTGGGTAAAATTTTCGCTTTTAGGTCCGACGGTTTAAAACATATAATTTAAAATAGAACGATACTCAAAATAAGTTCCTAGTTAAAAAACCACGAATGCTAGCATAACAACCAGACACAAATAACATGTACCAGACTCCCCAACGGGATACAACAACAAAGCACAGGGCATCCCCCTGGCTAACTGATACACATATATATAAATATGCTATACGCAACTGGGACACGCTAACCACCTCCCGGGGCACCACCAGCTGGGTTAAAACCACGACCAGCTGTAAAACCTGGGTTTCCTGAAAACAACACAAACAAGGAAACAAACCAAGCCCCAGAGGGACATGGGGTCAAACCCAAGTACGGAGAGCAAAAGAAACAGCTAAGGAAATGCATAAGATAAAATGCAGATGCTATGCATGAGACACCGGATATCAACGGAAAGATCGACCCTCAAGGGAGCTAAGGAACTCAAACATAACTCCAAGAATCATCAACAACGAATAGTGGCCACGGGGTGTGTTCACAGTGTGGTAATGAGCCACTCGCCATGACACTACACCCAAATACCAGATGCATCAAACAACTCAACCTGTTGTTGCCTCGCCCATGAACTGTGGTAGTTAACCACTCGGCTCATGGTGGCTAACGATCCCAGCAGGGAGATGAGAGTGCGGTATCGCCGCTCGCCCTCGCATCCTGGTAAAAATCAACAACAGCAA